>CAJVPM010002194.1:0-10309 GCA_910592325.1 Scutellospora calospora | reverse complement strand
ATGTGGCTTGTTGTACACTCATCATGTAACTGTAAAACCTTAGGAAATTATCCATGTGATAGTTCCGTAATAACAAACTAATAAAATCTAATCAGCAAAGGAAGCCACCTTAATAATAATAATAAAAAAAAAAAAAAAAAAAAAAAAAAAAAATATTATATATTTTATATATATTTTATATATTTTATATATCTTTTGCATAATTATAATTATATATAATTATACAAGATATGTATAAAATATATGATAGAATAATCATAAATAGATTCACTCTTAGGATTCGTCTACCTATCAATAGCAATTGTAAGATTAACTTCATTATTAATAATTCGTTCTACTTTAATATTAACATAAACAAGTTCTTGATCTAAAAGCATATTTGATACAATCCAACGACTTGGGATAGGATAAGTAGCATATAATGCTTTAGTATATTTTTGAAAAAACAGATGCTCAACAAGAGCAAAAGGTAAATTACAACATACTACTATTTTTGAGTAATATCTTGTTAATTTGATCTTCCTTACTTAACGAAGTAAGAATATTTTCATATTCATTTAATTTTTGCCTTTTACTTGTTTTGGTAGTTGATGTTAATGCTGTATCATTATCCGAATCAACAAAATCATGTGATAACAAGTGCAAGACTTTAATTCTAGTTTCCGAATCAACATTTTTGCATTCATATGCAAGATGCTTTTTGAGATTACATGGTTTAGCAGTAGCCTAATGAAATTCACAAAAAGAACATGTCGCAGAATAATATCCTTTAGACATTTCACTTCCCCTTATAAACCATATCCACACCTCACTAATTGGACGTCCACCTCTTTTTTTTTTTTAATTATAGGTGCGTTTGATGACATTTTTTATAAAAGAGCGAAAAACATTAAAGCGATTACATTTATCATAAAACATACTATCTTAAACAATTAATATCATTTAAAACTTTAAGGTTTTAATTTTAGGAAATGATCATCCTGAATCGAACCTTGATAAAATTCGCACTATGTTCGAAATTCAAGGGTTTCGGTCACATGTATAGTTGCAATGTCCGACTTTTTTTGCATATCGATATGTCCAAAAAAAATTGAAACCATTTGGACATTGTAATGTGACAACCCTGGTTACGGAAAATCGTACGATCTCATTGTGCCTATAACAGATAAATAAGCTATAACTAACACTGTTCCAAAATTAAAGAGCTTTTTTACAATTCTCTTCATCCGAATTAAAGAATAAATTCTTTATCTACTATAAACTTCTATGTATAAGTTACCGTATAAACTTTACAAGTTTTAATACTGTATAAACTAATAATTTATTGCCCGATAAATGGAGTAAACCAAGCAAATTGTTTTTATTGAAACTTTAAACAACAATAACTCAACAAAAGCTTTATCAAATTTAATAAAAAATTTTTTATTAATTTTGATAAAAGTTTTTGTTAAGTTATTGTTGATTAAAGTTTCAAAAAAATTTACTTAGAAAAAATTCGCTTAGAAAAAATTCGCTTGATTTCTATTGACTCAACCCCAAATTATGACATTTTATTGGTCAACTGCATATTATAAATGCTTCGACTTGGACTATAAATCTTTGCTAGCATTTACTGTGAAACACAAACCCTAATTTGGTTCCGAGTACACGACTTAAAAAGTTATTAGTATCTTGCTTCTTATAAAGTATGTATATTAAAATGTTTTCAGCTACTTTTTTCAGGAACACACGACCAAGTTTTACTCTTTTACGTCATAAAATAACGCAACCTCGCTTCACCTCTTTTTCTAATCTCCGCTATTCAGCTCTTAATTTTGGCTCAAGCTCTAATCGCAATAAAGTTACTGCTGTAAATTCTCAGCAGCCAGTGATTTCACCTAGCGATGTATTTCTTCAAGGCAGTGCGGCAGGTTACATTGAAGAATTGTACGAAGCCTGGCTTAAAGATCCTACATCCGTTCACTTGTCCTGGCAAGTGTACTTTAAAAATATTCAAGCTGGCGTGAATCCACGTTATGCCTATCAACCTCCTCCGACACTTGTACCAAATGGAATGTCCATTTCGGTATCACCAGGCACTTATGGAATAAATGATCATATGAAGGTACAACTTTTAGTAAGAGCTTATCAAGTTCGTGGGCATCATCTTGCAAAATTAGATCCTCTAGGCATTTTGAATGCTGATTCTGAGTTTCCAAAAGAACTTGATCCAATTCATTATGGCTTTACTGAAGGAGATCTTAATAGGCAATTTTCATTGGGTCCTGGAATATTACCTCAATTTGCAAAGACTGGTGAAAAAAAGACCCTTAAAGAGATTGTTGAATATTGTAAGCGAATTTATTGTAAGTATAATAAATAATTAATTAATAATCGTTCTCATCATCTCTAGAACCGGATTTTTGAACATTACTTAAGCCACTAAGTAAAGTTATTCCCTAGGTATTAAGATGTATAGAATTAAATTTTTATAAATATTTAATTTTAATTCTCAAATTGGTTGAAAAAAAAAAAAACTATTTTTTTATTCTAATATTTTATAAAAAATTTAGAATTTATAAAATTTGATTAATTCTCGGAGAGTAACTTTACTTAAAGACTTAAATAATGTTTCTAGAGATCATGTGGTTCAAAGTTTTTTTTTTGGGGGGGGGGGGTTATCTGATACAATGAATCATTTGAGGCACAAAATATTTAAGCTAAACTTATTGATGAAACTCTCTGATCAGGTGGTCCGATTGGTATCGAATATATTCATATTCCTTATCGAGTTCAGTGCGATTGGATTCGTACTCGAGTAGAAATTCCAGTACCATATAGTTATACAACGGAAGAAAAACGCATGATTCTTGACAGATTAATATGGTCAGATTCATTCGAAAAATTTATAGCTTTAAAATACCCGACTGAAAAAAGATTTGGTTTGGAAGGATGTGAAATTTTGATTCCTGGCATGAAAGCTTTGGTAATATCAAAATATCGCGTTTCTTGATTATTGTTTTATATTTATTTATCTTATTTATTTGGCATAATTAATAGATTGATAGATCTGTTGATCTTGGGATAGAATCTATTGTGCTTGGAATGCCTCATCGTGGTCGATTAAATGTACTTAGTAATGTAGTTAGAAAACCGAATGAGTCCATATTTTGTGAATTCGGAGGGTCTGCAAATTCTGCAGATGAAGGTTCTGGTGATGTCAAATATCATTTAGGTATGAATTATGACAGACCAACGCCATCTGGAAGACGCGTACACCTTTCTCTTGCTGCTAATCCCTCCCACTTAGAAGCTGTGAATCCTGTTGTATTGGGCAAAGTTCGTGCTCTTCAACATTACACAGGTGACGAAAAAGAACGCCATCGTTCCATGGCAGTGTTACTTCATGGAGATGCTGCATTTGCGGCACAAGGCATAGTGTATGAAACAATAGGCTTCCACGATTTGCCATATTATACAACTGGTGGTACAATCCATATAGTTGTCAACAATCAAATTGGATTTACTACTGATCCTCGGTTTGCACGTTCAACACCATATTGTACTGATATAGCGAAGGTAGTCAATGCGCCTATTTTTCATGTGAATGGGGATGATGCTGAGGCTGTAACTTTTGTGTGTCAATTAGCATCTGAATGGAGACAAACTTTCAAAAAAGATGTTGTTATAGACTTAGTCTGTTATCGTAAACATGGTCATAATGAAGCTGATATGCCAAGCTTTACGCAGCCAAGAATGTATAAACAAATTGCTAACTTTACTATTATGGGCCTAGGTCTTACCCGAATAAGTCCCACTACAATGCCCCCTAACAGATGGGTGTCATGATACCCAACTATGCTATGCTATATCCTAATCTAGCTTGCATATACTCTTATTCGATATTTGTACAAACCCGGTTTTTTCTGTAGCCGTCCACTGGATCAGACTTCTTTGTATTTCAGAATGTTTTGCTAAGCAGATCCTCCCAATCTAGTTAGCCGCCAAGCCAAATTGGTGTTGCCATAATGCCTAGTGTCATAGACTTACTCGCACCTACTCGATCTACATCTTCGTACTTAGAGATCTTCACTGGATCAGGCGTTAACTGGTGTGACCATCAAAATTCGTACTACTTTACCTAACTCGGAATTTCTACTATGCAGGTCCTCTGCCCGTAGATCCTATCTCAATTTATTTGTGTAATGCAACTCCAACATTCTGTCACACTTCCAATGTTCGAACAACATTGATGCAACGTGATTTACAGGGTTACAACTCCCAGAAATAGACAGAGTTTACCATAAGTTGAATACAGATATCTAGGTAATTATTCAATTCTGTCGACAGTGGGATTTGAACCCTAGACCTCTTGCATAGTAGTCCGACAACCTAACTACTTCACTAGATCGCCAGACCTTGTTCTGAAATTTTTAAATTTTCATATTTAATAAAAACTTATATAGTACTAAAATTAATTTTTATATATGCTAAAATTATTGCTGAAATTATTACTAAAATTTTTTAAATTCTTTTTATTAAAATATATTATATAATATAGTTGTTTCAGAAGGTTTTATATAAAAAATTCTGTAATACTGAAATATTTGCTAAAAATATTTTTTTTCAAAATAATTTAAATATATATATATAAGCAGAAACACTTTATAAGAAAACTAATTTTAGATCTTTCTAATAATCAACTTGGTTCTGAGAGAAATAAATTATTCATACAAATTTTTTGTAAAAATACTGTTCTATAATTTTTTTTTTTTTTTTTACTTTATACAAATACTATCAGCTAAAACTTTATTGGTATAGGTCTAGTAATCTTAGTATAGTAGTTAGATTGCCAGACTATTATACAAGAGGTCTGGAGTTTAAATCTCACTGTCGATGAATTTGAATAATTACTCAGACCTTTGTATCTAACTTACAGTAAAACCTGTTTGTTTCTGAGGTTGGAATCCTATAAATCATATTGTATTATTATTATTTGAATATTAAAAATATAATGAAGTATTCAGAGAGTATAATATTATACAAATTAATCTTAATAGAATTAATAAGCAAGAGATCTGTATAGTAGAAATCTCAAGTTGGTAAAGTAGTATAGCTTTTGAAGTTATACTAGCTAATGCTTAATTCAGAAAAGAAACTATCGTCAAAAGATGCAGATCGAGTTGAGTATATATAAATTCATTCTATAGAGAGGATCAGTAATACTAACTTGGCTTGGCAGCTAACTAGATTTGGAGGATCTGCCTCATGAAATATCTGAGAAGATAGAATATAAAAAAACTAGTGGAGAGCTATAGTAGGAACTAGAGTTATACAAATATCTACAAAAGTCTAAGCTAGGTAAATTTGTAAAATAGGCATAGACTACTCTAGTAGATATGCTTTTAAGCTTAACTAGAGCTCTGTAGCTTACAATATATTAGGTATACACATCTCAAGAGGACCTAAGTTATGTAGTAAATAGATTTACAGACAAGTCAGCTAGCTTAAGTAATTAGATGTAGTAGTGATGTTAGTTTGGAATAGAAGGAAAGGTTAATGATTAGAGTATTTAAATAGGTAATCCACAGATAAATTGCTAGTATAGCAACATAGTATAGAACTAGCAGATAGTTAATCATCTATATGGTAGACTACTTAAATTAAACAATGACTAAAGTTGTATATGTAGCTTGTTGTATAGTCATCATATAACTATAAAACCTTAGGAGTCTACTTTAGGGTAGTTCTATAATAACAAATTAATAAAATCTAATCAGCAAAGAAGCTACCTTAATAATAATAAAAAACTTTATTAGTATTGATAGTGAGTAAATAATATATATTGTAAGAGTACAACTAGTCATATGTACAACTTTAAATTGTCTAATTTAAGCAGTTACTTGAAGATTCTACACTAGTTGCTATATCTGAAATCTATTTGAAAATTACCTATTTAAACTCTCTGACCCTATGATACTTACTTATATTCTATTCTTATTTTATTAAAGTTTGTTTAACCCTATGCTACTTCACTTTTTGGAAGACACCCAAGCTACATTAGTTCACAAACTTTATGATTCAGAGCCTAGACTCTATCACAAGATATCTTTCACCAACTCTCTAATTAATAGGATGCTATAGTATCTAACTATGCTATACTATATCCTAATTTAGCTTGAATATACTCTTGTTCGATGTTCATACAAATCTAGTTTCTACTATAGCTTTCTATCAGATTAGTCATCTATACCTCCAGATATTACATGAGACAGATTTTCTCAAATTCAAAAGTTGGTATTGCCTATATCTCTAGATATTACATGAGACAGATCCTTCTAAATTCAAAAGTTAATATTATCTGTGTCTTTAGATATTATATGAAACAGATCCTTCCAAATCTAGTTAGCTACCAAGTCAGATTAGTATTGCTATATGACCTTATATAACAGACTTACTTGTATCTGCTTATTGATCTTTTCATATGCAGGACTTACTCATATCTATATACTGTTCTTTTCATATGCAGAACTTACTCACACCTACTCATTGATCTTTTCGTATATAGATTTCTTTTTCTGAATTAAATATTAACTGGTATGACTATTAAAATCTATATTACTTTATCTAACTCAGGATTTCTGCTATGCAGATCTCTGTTCATAGATCCTATCAAGATTTATTTATATAATATTATGTTTCTCAAATACTTCATCATACTTCTAATATCTAAATGATATTAATATAATATGATTTATAAGATTACAACTTCCAAAAACAAACAGGGTTTAATGTAAGTTAGATACAAAGGTTTAAGTAATTATTCAATTCTGTTAACAGTAGAATTTGAACTCTAGACCTCTTATATGACAGTTTGACAATCTAACTACTATACTAAAATCACTAGATCTGTTCTGTAATTTTTAAATTTTTGTATTTAATTAAAAAGTTATATATTACTGAAATTAATTTTTATATATGCTAAAATTATTGCTAAAATTATTACCAAAATTTTTTAAACTCATTTCATAAAATATATCATATAGTATAGTTGTTTTAGAGAGTTTTATATAAAAATTTTATAATACCAAAATGTTTACTGAAAATACTTTTTTTCAAAAATAATTTAGGCATATATATATAAGCAAAAGCACTTTATAAGAAATCTGACTTTAGATCTTTCTAATAATTAACTTTGTTCTAAAAGAAATAAATTATTCATACAAATTCTTTATAAAAATACTGTTTTAAAATTTTTAAACTTCATATTTAATTCTAAAAAATAAAGCTAACTTGACTCTCTATAATATTAATACAATATTAATAGTTTATAAGAAAACATGAAAATAAGCTTTTATAGATTGTTTAAAATTTATTAATATTAGGTCTGGTGATTTTAGTGTAGTGGTTAGATTGTTAGACTACTATATAAGAGATCTGGAGTTCAAATTCTACTATCGATGAATTTGAATAATTACTCAAATCTTTGTACTCAACTTATAGTAAACCTTATCTGTTTTTGGAGTTGTAATCCTATAAATCACATTGCACTAATATTATTCAGATATTAGAAGTATGACAAAGTATTTGAAGAGATATAATGTTATATAAATAAATCTTAATAGGATCTATGAACAGATAGTAGAAATTCTGAGTTGGTGAAGTAGTATAGCTTTTGATAGTTATATTAGCTAACGCTTAATTTAGAAAAAAATCTATTACTCTAAAAATATAGATTGAGATAGGTGTGGGTAAGTTTGTTCTACAAGGAGGATTAGCAATACTAACTTGACTTAGTAGCTAACTAGATTAGGAGGATCTATCTTGTAAAATATCTGAAGAAATTAGTAAACAGAAAACTAGTAGAAAGAACTAGAGTTATACAAATATTTATAAGAGTCTAAGCTAGGTAAATTCATGAAATAGGCATGAACTGCTTTAGTAGGTATGCTTTGAGATTAATCAAAGCTCTGCAAGCTCACAATATGTTAAGCAATAAGTATCTTAAAAGTATCTAAGCTAGAGTCAAAAATAGATCTATAATGAGCTAGCTAGTTTAGATAGTTAGGTATTATAGTGACATTAGCTTGTAATAATATAAGTTAGTTGTATAAAGTATTTAAATAGGTAATTCACAAGTAGGTTATAGATATTTCAGCATTGTGTAAAACTAATTAGATAGTCTATTATCTGTATAGTAAACTACTTAAATTAGATAATAACTAAAGTTATATATGTAGCTTGTTGTATACTCTTCATATAATTACAAACTGTAGGGATTGCCTATATGTAATCTTATATATCAAACTAATAAAAATCATTTGGCAATATAAGCCACCTTAAAAATAAAAATAATAAAAAAAAAAAAAAGTTTATTAATATTTTAAAAATATATTTAGTTAGTAATAGTATTTTGGTATAGTAAAAAGGATTAAAGAATTTTTTTTATTTAAAATAGTATAAATATGCTAAACTATAAAAGTAACTAAAATATTTTTTACATTTTTTTTATCTAAAAAAAAAAATCACTTTATTTTTATTTAATATGAATATATTTCTTTTTGTACAAGTAAATTTATATTATTTGCTATATCTTCTATTATTGTAGTAAGTATCAAACAAGTTGTATTTTTTTTTTATTCAAGCAAAATTGTTTGTTTAACTAAATTACAATAAATTAGATCTGCTAAAGCCAATTCTGCTAATACTTTTATACTTAAAATTTTTGGTTTCAAGTAGTCATCAAGATCTGTTAATTCTAATTTTTTTTTCTAAAGATATATATTATCTAAGTAACAAAATACATCTGTTATATCTAAGAGTACTATTAGCTTATTATTATTATTATTATTATTTTTATATAATGAGGCCTTGTTTTAGATTTTATTGAGTTTAATAATATAATAACAATACAATTATATAATATTAATTGACTACTATTATCTAAGCTAAGGCTAGTTTATCTCTCAGCTTATACTCTACTAGAGTAGGCTAAAGACCTTATCTAGATTTGGTGTTAGATAGTACTATAAAGGTATCAGTAATATTAGATTTAATGTAGATTTCTGCTCAAATATCAGTTTTACTTTTGGCTAGTTGTATAATAAAGTTGTGAGTATAGATATGTTTTAGAGGAGTTAGTAAGGTACTAGTTAGTATATTGCTTGAAGTAGTGTTAAAGGTAGTAACAGATAGCTATTAGTATCATAGGATCTGAATTTGCTTATATATTTGTTAAATAATTTTGTGAAGTAGATATATATTATGAGGTATTTTATTATCTATAGCTGTTAGATATTGAGAGAGATTAGTGGTTAAAGTTGTTGGTATTAGGCCTTGAAGTATGAGATTTGTGTTTGCTAAGAGATAATAGAAAGGTCTGGTGATCTTAGTGTAGTGGTTAGGTTGCCAGACTGCTATGCAAGAGGTCTAGGGTTCAAATCCTACTGTATACAGAATTGAATAATTATCTAGACATCTGTATTCAATTTACAGTAAACTCTGCCTGTTTTTGAAGTTGTAACCCTGTAAATCACATTGTACTAATGCTAATCGGGGTATTGAAAGTGTGATGGGGCATTCAGCAAGATGTAATATTATACGAATAAATCTTGATAGGATCTATGGGCAGGGGACCTGCATAGTAGAAATCCCAAGTTAGGTAAAATAGTACAGATTTTAATAGTTATACCAATTAACGTCTGATCTAAAAAAGGAAATTTGCATACGAAAAGATCAGTGAAATAGATATGAGTAAGTCCTGAGTATAGAAGAATTGATGAAACAGGTGTGAGTAAGTCCGTTACATGAGGTTGTATAGCAATACCAACCAGGCTTGGCAGCTAACTAGATTTGGGAGAATCTATCTCATATAATATCCAGCGGCAAAGCAGGTAATACCAAGCAACAGATTTGGGAGGATCTACTTCATGTGATATCTGAAGGCACAGATGACTAACTTAGTGAAAGGCCACAGTAGGAACTAAGTTTGTACGAACATCGAACAAGGGTATATACAAGCTATATTGAGATATAGCATAGCATATTTGGGTACTATAGCACTTAACGATTAGGAAGTTAGTGAAGGGATACTTGAGATGGACCTAGGCTTCGAATTATAAAGTTTGTGGATCAATGTCAGCTCTGTTGATATCTTCCAAAATAGAAGTAGTATGGAGTTTGGCGAATTACGATAAAAATTGCTGGTTAGAATTAGCATATAGCCAGAGAGTTTAAATAGGGAATTTTCAAACAGATTTCAGGTATAGCAGCTAGTGTAGAACCTTCGGGCAGACTACTTAAATTAGACAATCTAAAGTTGTATGTGTAG
>CAJVPM010002193.1:0-10313 GCA_910592325.1 Scutellospora calospora | reverse complement strand
TTGAATATGTTGTAATCGTTACTTGTAACAAATTATAATACATTTAATAAAATTGTTCGGCCAAAGAGGTCCCTTGTAAAAAAAAAAAAAAAAAAAAAAAAATAAAGAAGATCTTGACAAATAGTTCGAACTTTTCTTTAAAATCTACAAATGTCAATTTTCTACAATAGACCAAACTAAAATTTACAATCATATCAAATATAAAATTGCTTTCAACTTTGCAAATATTTGCAAAAAACTTCTCTCTAATAACTTCAAAATAACTTTAATTAATTCTCACTATGAACATGCAATCCTATGTACCAAAGCTATTCTTTTTTATATTTATATATGTACTGGCACAGACTGTAATATCTTGTCTACTGATACAGAACACACCTTTAAAAATATCTTAATCTTCTTCTTTAATTAATCTTTTACTAAATTTTTAGTAACTAAATCTTCTGATCCTCCTAAAGACAGAGATAGATAGATACATCCTGAACTCAACTGTAAACAATTCCAAAAAGACTAACCAAATAAAGCATTATTTTAAATCCCTACACCAATTACTCTATTTTGTAAACTGGCCAACTCAGCTGAACAAGAATTCATCAAACAAAACAATACTACAACTAGTATCAAAAAATATATCTACTACTTCTATACTTATCTTAAAGCCTTCCTTACAGTAGCAGCTATAAATGAAGAAATTTCTACTCTTAACTATTATCAAATAATCCAAAAAATCAACTCTAAATCTACAAATATACATCATATTGCTAGAATTTTAATATATCTTTATTTACTTCAACAACCAAAACTCTCTATTACACAAATTTCTGCTAAGTATAGAGACAAATTCTATCCTCAAGCAAAAAAAATAATTTTCAAAAAATTTGATATACAATTCAATACCATTACTATCAATGAAAATATTCTATTTAATACACTATCCTTACCTCCAACCAAAAACAAAAACTATAAACAAACTTCTGCTAAAAAACTCAATTCAAATATCTATACAACAATATACTATACTCCTTTTCAATAAACTCTTCTGTAGAGCATATTAATACAACTGCCACTTCTAGAATAATGATGTCCTTCACTTATTGTAGGCTATTTCTAGAAGAAAATATAGTAAGTAGACAGGCTGACAAGTACATTTACATAAAAGACTACTTTTATGATAGCTAGACTCAATATATAGAACAGGCTTTGAACTCTTGCACAACTATGAAAACTAGGTATATGGCGAGTACTGCTACAGAAGAAATTTCTTACTCTCTAGCTTCCAAACTTTATTTCATACTAGAGAACATACATGCTTTAATCTTTTCTTACTAAAAAATAACTTACCTCAACTAACTTATAATGAAACTCTTAGTTCTTTTTTAAATCATCTACAAAACCTCTCTTTTCTACAACCACTAAAAATCTCAATTAATCAATATCAAACAGAATCATATGTTTATACTAATATTAATAACTCTCTATTACCAAATCATACAATTTTAATATCAAAAAAATTCTACAAATTCTACAACTTACTAATATGAACAAAACTTAAAATACTATATATTAACTCTAATATTTTTCTATAACAAAACTATACTCCTAATTATACAATCTATGAAACTCCAACTACTCTACCTACAAGTAATAAAATATAAGCCCAATCTATAAAAATTTATTTACTTAATACTAATAGTCTACTTGAAGACTACAAACAACTAAACTTAATTGACTACATCACAGAAAACTAAATAGATATATTTGGAATTTCCAAAACTTATCTCAATTTAAAAGAAGCAAAATTCTCAACATTTTTCAAAAACCTTACTAACTACCAAAAATTTTGGACTTCCTGTTACTATAGGCAAGATAGCGTAGGAATTATAATATATAATTAATTAGCAAAACATATAGAAAAAATCTAAACTTTCAAAACTTTCTTATTCAAATAGATCTCTATTTTAAAAATAACTATATCAAACTTATCTAAATTTACTTCCTAACTCAAGAAATAAACAATAACGCAAAGAAATACTTACATATATCACTTTAAACTTAAATACAACAAATTCTAAAATTATAATTATAGGTGATCTAAATGGTACTCCAAATCCTAAATTTGACAAATTACTATCAAAAAAATATAACTCACCAGAAAACCAACTACTCAAAATCCTTAAATATTATAACTTCTATGATACCTTCCATCTATTCTATCTATCTTCTCTAAAATATACATATATATATATTAATAGTGCTAGCTATATTGACCAAATATGAACTAATATCTATATAACTCTCCTTAATTATGCTAACATTCTTTCTAACTCCTTTACTACTTCTGATCACTCAATTATTAGCTTAGAAACAATAATTTTAATCAATTAATCTACTAATACAGAAAACTATATAAGAATTTCCTTTAAATTGAACTTAGCTTAAACTGACTAAATTGAAAAATATTAACACTATACTGAACAAAATCTTATTCGTTTACTAACTCCTATTACAAAAATTTCAGATACTAATAACCTAAACAATATATGGAACTAAATCAAAAAAACAATTAGCAAAGCTACCTTAAAATTCATCCTATACAAAAAAATCAAATCCAACTTGGATCTTCAAAACTTCTCTAAACCAAATCTTTTGCCTCTCTACAATCAACTCAAAAACATTATCTCTATAAAAAATCTCACTACATCTACTAATATATCACAACTATATAACTTCTATATAAAAAAATACTCAAATAATACTCTTCTTCTACTATCTTATCAAAACTTCTTAGAAGCAAACCCAAACTCAAATACAATTCCAATACTATTTAAAAGTGAAATCAAAAATTTAAAAACTCTTATTTAAAAAGAGAAAAAAGATCAAACTATACTCAAAATTCAAAACAAATTACAAGAAAAAAATAACAACTTTATGCAAAACCCTAAATTTTTCTTTTGCAAATCTCTTGAAAAACCAAACAATAGTATTAATTTAGACTGCCTTCTTACAAACAACAATCTAATTACATAACTAACTGAAATCAAATCAACTATTAACAACTACTTTTAAGAATACTTCTAGGAACTTCTATATATCTCTATTAATACTAACTCACCCTTTTATGACCTTTACAAACTACATCCAGAAAATAAACATCTTTCAAAATCTTCTCTCAGAAATCATATCTGATGAATAGTCAAAAATTATAAAAGATTTTCCTAATAACAAAGCTGCAGACCTATCTGAAACTAATTACAAACATATTAAAATATTAAATTCTAAAAGTCAAAATATTATTCACCTCTTTCTTTCAAAATGTCTCACTCTACAAAGCACTTTATCAGAATGGAAAACTTCTAATATTTTTCTTATTCCAAAAAAATTATCATAGGACTTTACTTTAGACTAAGTCTACTCAATTTCTTTCATTGAACTAATCAAAAAATTTTTAACCAAAGTATTTACTACATGCCTTGACCAAATCATAACTTAACACTATCTTTAAGTGATCTAAACTTTGCTGCAACCAAAAACTATTCAACACATACACCTATTTAAATTCTGCTTAATACTATTAAATACTATAAAAACAACCACAAAAAGGTATAGATTTTGTTTCAGAATATATCCAAAGCCTTTGATAAAATCAATATTAACCATCTTATTGATGCATACAAAAAAATAGGTATTCCTCAAAATGCTTTAAACTTAATCAAATTTCTACACTTTGACAGAAAAGCTAGAGTAATCACTGCCCATAGACTTACAAATCTAATTTCTCTCTACTTAGGCATCGAACAGAATGAAACCTTCTCCCTACTGCTTTAGAAAATCTACTACAATCCTATTCTTAGCTATATTAATACCAAACATAACTCTAAATTCCTTAAAATTATATCAAACTCACTACTTGATCTTATATTCTCAAACAAATCAACATCTATTACAATTCCACCTTTAGTATTTATAGATGACACTGTTTGGTACTATGAATCAAGAGAAAACCTTTAAGAAATTCTTCAAAATATTTCAGATCTATAACTAAACAATATCCAAATAAACCTTCTAAAATCAGACCTCTTTTATATATCTAAACAAAAAGATCACTAAACCAACTTATCCTCAAATTACTCTCTATTCTTCAATAATCAACAAATTTTACTTTGCAAACTAGATGAAATCATATAATATTTAGGTATCTTTCTGAATAGAAATGGTTCATCCAAACCTACAACCAATATTATTACTAACAAAATAAATCAATTCACTTACCTCATTAAATTCAAAAAACACCTTCCTATACATATATCAAGATTATTTAATATCATTCTCTCACTAGCAATCAAATACTTTCTCCAAATCTGTGCTCTATCTCAGAAAAAAATTAATCAATTCTCAAGTATCTTGACCAAAAATACTAAATATATACCACATCTATTAACAAATATAAATAATGATATTCTCACTAATCTACAACTACTCAATATACCAATACTCAACAAATTACTTTTATTAACAAATAGCAGTAATATCAATAAATATCTTAACTCAAATAAAAAACTATTCTTTCAAACCAAAGGAAAACACTTAACTTTACAGTTATAAACCAATTAATCTCTCTATATAAAAACAATATATCAATTAACAACCTTCTCTTAAACAACTCACAAAACCCAAACTAAACACACCAACTCAATCTTATATTTAACTTCCTTCCTACTCTTAATACTGCAACAACTACAAGTCTTAAAAATAACCAAATTCTCTTTCTTGAACAACTTCTTACAGCAAATAACCAATACCTCTTTTCATAGAAAAACATCTACTTAAGAACTCATAAATCTCCTCGTAGCCCAACTCCTAAATAGTATAAACTTTTTATAAACTAAACAACATCATCACTAATAACAGAAATCTGGCCAGATATTGTACTTAATTCAACAAACTGTTTTCTTAATATGTTAAATCTTATTACTTTACAAAACCAAATAAAAACAACTAGTCTTTCTATACTTCTTCAAATGAATTCAAAATTAGAAAAATAATCAATTTCTCAATAACTTTAACAATACTCCAAATATACTAACTCATCTCTTTAAACTCAAATTCAATATATATCTCTTCTACATCTACTAAATTACAAATTAATTACAACCAAACAATTAATATAAAATGCAAAACACAAAAAGAAAAAAATCAATTCAAACTCAGTATAAACCAACAAGAAATATAAGCTTTACAAAAAATTTATTCTTACACTCAAACTAACTTACTAACTTTAACACTTCTAGAACTAATCATCCCATCACCTGACATCCTTCTAATTCAAAATTCAATTATCAACTCATCTTACCAAAACTAACTTATAAACCTTCATAATTAAATCCTTTTACTAAACTTTGAAAATCTTCAATTCTATACAGATACATCTTTTAAATATTCACAAACACCAAATATTAAAACTGGTATCATAAGGATACTCAAAAGTGATACTCAAATCAAATTTAATACATCAATACCTCATGCTCCAAACTCTACAAGAGCTGAATTATTAGCAATTATATATCTTCTTTTAACACTACTATCAAACTACAAAATTCATATACATCTTAATAATCTCTTAGCAATTCAAATACTCAAAAATAGCCTTCCATACAATTACTTCACTCAAACTAAAACTAACAACTGGGATATTATCTATATACTAAACTATTTAATTCAAAAGAAAAATATTCAACTTATTACTCACAAAATAAAATCACACTCAAAAAATTCTTTCATAATATTACTGATTCTCTAGCCAAACAAAGCACTGATAAAACAGAAATTCAATTCAATACTCAATTCTACCACTTATCTTTATCTTTCTCATAGAACCGTATCCTCTTACCACTCAAAATATAAAAATTTTATACAAATATTCTCTCAATTCAAACCTTCAACAAACTCATACAACTTAAAATATTTCACAACCTACTACTTTTTAATATTCTTCAACTCACCAACATAATAAATTTACAAAATAATAACCCAAAACTATACTCTTTCAGAAACAAAATTATCTTAAACAACCTACCAACAATAGCAAATCTAAATATCTGAAATCCAAACCTATATCATATACCAAATTGTGCCTTTTGTAATCAATATGAAAATACCAAACATATACTCTTTCACATACTCTATTCTATTAATTTATATGATATATTATTTAACCAAATAACAACTACTTTAAATATATCTAACATAAACAATATTTCTGCTCTATCTATTTTCTGTCTAATTACTCACTATAACAATTCTCCAAATCTAACAAATACTATCTTACTCCTTTTACAAGGTATAATCATAACAACCAAACCAACTTTCTACTCAAAAAATTAACTAATAACTTTTTATTAAACTTTCTAACTCCATCCTCCTCTGGTTCAATGACAAAATCTGGAATAACAGAAATCAAATCTACTATAAATAGGAAACTGCTCATGGCATCTCTCAAAAAACTAAAAAAATACTAATCAAATACACCTCCCACAATCAATACCTACTAAAACTACTACTATAATCTATAACTCTAACATAGATATATATATACAAAAATATTTACTTCAAAACTTTTCTATATTTAACTATTTTTTCTAATTTTCATTCTTAATTTACTTAGAAGTCTCCTTTAACCTCCTCTATAGTTGATAGTAACTTTTGTTTAAATTAACTAGCAGATAGAAAATTAAGGTGTAATATCACATTAGATATTTAGTTATCACAAATAGTCTTAGCAACAACAGTGAAACTTAGGAATTTATATTAGCTTCACATATATATTACCTTGATATATAAATGTACTAATCCTTTTCTTAATTAATATTATTAATAAATAAATAAATAAAAAAAAAAAAAAAAAAAAAAAAAAAAAAAAGTTAAAGCAAACATTTTTTGTAATTATAAGACAGAGATAATAATTTGTAAAAGAAGCTATATAAAAGAGATTAAATTTGATATAGAAAATAAGAGTTTAATTAAATTTTAGTAAAATTTTCTAAAAACTAGTAAAATTTTTAGGTCTTATGAGCAAAATCCTGTGATTTGAATTAGTTTAGAGTTAAAAAAAAAAGTAAAAAATCTAGAGCAAGCTAGTAAAATTTCTTAAATTGTTATAAATAATTTCTAAGTAATCTACAAGAATTTAGAAAGTCTTTAAACAGATTTTTAAAAATAATTTAGTAAGTTTTGGTCTGTTTTTGATAAAATTTATATTTAAATAAAGCCTTAGTTTAGAAGAACTTAACTCTTTTAATAAATAAGAATTGTTAAGTTAGTAAGATAAAGTTTGGTAATCTTAGTGTAGTGGTTAGATTGCCAGACCACCATGCAAGAGGTCTAGAGTTCAAATCCCACTATATACAGAATTGAATAATTACCTAAATATCTGTATTCAACTTACAGTAAAACTCTGCTCGTTTCTAGAGTTGTAACTCTGTAAATCATATTGCACCAATACTAATTAGTGTATTGGAAGTGTGATAGGGCATTTGGTGAGGCATAACATTATATAAATAAATCTTAATAGAATCTACAGGTAGTAGACCTGCATAGTAGAAATCCTGAGTTAGATGAAGTAGTATAGATTTTGACAGTTATACCAATTTAAACCTGATCTGGTGAAAAGAAATCTATAGCTGAAGGTTGCAACTGAGTAGATGCGAGTAAGTCTGTTACACAAGGTTGTATGACAACACTAACTTGGTTTGGTGGCTAACTGGATTGAGGGAATTTGTCTTGTAAAACATCTGAAAACATGGAGAACTAATCTAGTAGAAAGTCACTGTAGGAACCAGATTTTTATGAATATCGAACAAGAGTATATGCAAGCTAAATTGGAATATAGTATAGCATAGTTAAGTACCACAGTACTTATTAATTAGGAAGTTAGTAAAGAGATACCTGAGATGAGCCTAGGCTTCGAATCATAAAGTTTGTGAACAAATATCAGCTTAGGTATCTTCCTGGAGAAGTAGCATGGGGTTAGGCTAGCTTGGTATAAATAAATAGAAACAGGTAAGTTATAGAGCCAGAGAGTTTAAATAGAGAATCTTCAAATAGATTTCAGGTATCGCAACTAGTGTAGAACCTTCAGGTAGACTACTTAAATAAACAATCTAAAGTTGTACATATGACTAGTTGTACTCTTACAATATGTATCATTACCTACTATCAAATAACCAATAAAGTTTCAGCTAATGGCATTTGTATAAAGTAAAAAAAAAAAAAAAAAAAAAAGTTAGTAAGATTTTAAGATATTTAAGAAAATAAAAATAAACTAGAAGTATATAATATCTCTATAAAATTTGATCTGAAAGATATAAAATTAGACTATTCTGATATAAAATTTTATACTGAACAACTTTACTTAGTAGCCTAGAGATAGTTTACTAAAAGAATTTTAAAATAATTTAAAAAAACTAAAAAACAAGAATTATTTAATATCTTTACAAGCAGATATCTGAAGGAAATAAAACTAGACTACTCTAAAGTAAAATTTTACTATAAACAACTTTACTTAGTAGCCTAAGATTAGTTTAATTAATAGAATTTTGAGTAATAATTAAATATTTGCAAGAAGTTTTGATACAAATGATCTTTAGAAAAAGTTGCTAATTTGTATTTTAATTTTTTGATTTTTATATACTTAAATAATATGATAGTAATTAAAAACTTAATATCATTCTTTTTTTTAACTAGAATAACTACTTTATACTAATAAAAATCTAAACTTTTATTAAAAATACTATTATAATATAAAGACTTTCAATTTAATCTATATTTAAGCTCTTTGATAATATTTTTAATATCAAATAAGCTTTAATATTTAAAATCATAAATTTTTTAAGAAAAAATTCTTAAAAATACTTTTTTTATATTAAAATTTTATTAAATAATTTATCTACTATTCAAAATCTTAATATTTACTACTTTTATCTATATATTATATAAATTATATATAATATTTAAATATTAAAAATACTATATATATTCTTTTTTGTAAAAAAATAGAGAATTGCTATTTCTACTTCTTATTTTTGCTAATACTACTTCTAAAATATATAAAAATACTTTAAAAGAGATATTCTTACTAAGTAAATCTCTTTTTTGATATTAATTAAAGTTATTTATTAGATCTTTTTAGTTCTATTAGTAGTAATATTATTAAGATCAAACTAGTAGTTCTTAAAATATTTATATATAAATTTTATAATCTTTAATTTATTTTTAAAAAAAACTACTAGTTCAATTTTAATAATTTTACTACTATTAAAACCAGAAAGCCTAATAAACAACTTTAATTAATACAAAAAAGAAGATTTATTTAGTTATAATATCTTTTCTGAAGTATTTTTATATATTTTAGAAGAAAGTATTAGCAAAAGTGAGAGGTAGAAATAGCAATTTCCAAAAAATATCTGTAATATTTACTAATTACTTATTAATATTATTAATAATTTATTAACTTTTTACAAAATTATAACAATTTCTACTCTTACTCTTTTAAATATTCTCTTATTTTTTATTTTAAATTCACTAAATTTTTAATATAACTATATTCTTTTTTAATTTCTAGAATATTATATTTATAATAAAAACAAAATTAAATTTTAATTTAAAAACAAACAGAATTGCTTTTAATAAATCTATCAAATAGCTTTCTAAACTAGTTCTATTAAGATATTTAATTTTTATAAAATTAATACTAATATTAATAGAAATTAATTTAAAATATTACTTTTATAACTAAATATATTAAATTCTTCTATTTAATAACTTCTTTAATATTAAATACAATTATTATATCAAATCAAGAAATAATTCAAAACTTAAAATTAAAAATATTTTTACAAAGCTCTTTACTAATAACTTTAATATTATAATATTATAATTAATATTTTAGATCTCTTCCAACTTGTTCTAAATTAAAATTTAATTTTTTTTTTATTTTTTTGAATTCAGCAGTCAGGTCACAACTTTATTTAAAATTTTTGTAAAACAAAAACTAACTAAGGACTAATTATAAGCCCTATATATGGTGGTGTTTCCAGTTTTCTAAAGTGTAGCTTCCCTGGTTTCCATATAGACCTGTGAATGACCTGCTATAATGAGTATTCCCCTTCTTTACTCTCTTACATATTTCAATGCTTTAATAGTAAAGATCAATGGTGTGGAACTCATAGCCCATTCTGACTACAATAGCAAGTTCCTAATTATCCCTCCTAAAAGTCTACCTTAAAGAAAAAATAAAAAGAAACCTAACTATAACAATA
>CAJVPM010002192.1:0-10316 GCA_910592325.1 Scutellospora calospora | reverse complement strand
ATATTTAGCAATATAATTATACAAAATGCTAAGAAATATATCCCTTGTATATTTAAAACCTTATATTTATTTAATGCACATATTCTAATCACATCAAAGATCTATAAAACTCTTACTATTTTGAACAAAACCCTAAGAACAATTAAAAATATTACTCTATAGTAGTATATTATAAAGATAAACAAAAATATTTTACTAATTAACGAGCTAATTGATATAGATATTAATCAAATTAATATTACAGACCTTACAAATAACCTCTCACTAACAATACAGAACTTTAAAATATACAGAAAATCTCTATATACAGCAAGGTGAATTGAGAATAATGCTACTCTACAAGATAAATACAAGAGCATATCCAAAACAGATATAATAACTTCAAAGTTAATATAACAAATATGATAGATAGTATTCTATATAGGCATATAGACTATGTATAGTTCCAAAACATAGTAACACCTGAAGAAGTAGTTACAGATCTCTACTTAATTCAAGAATATATTAAGAACTACTTTGAAAACTAGACACATCCAAATTCTAATAATGACTAAGACTAAGCAAACTAGCAAGATGAATATAAGCCAAAGAATAATATACTTTCTATTTAGTATAATACAATACTTCAGAATATAATACCAGCAAAGCTAAAGGACTGTATAGTAATAGCATCTAATAAAAAAGCAACAGAGCCACAACTTATATCTAATGAAATGCTAAAACACCTAGACAAACAAACTTTAAACTATCTTTTAAAGATATTTAATGCTTGCTTAAAACTAGAAGATATACTTAGTACATAGAAATATAATCTAATATATCTAATATCCAAAAAACTAATATTCACAGATTAATTAAACTATACGTGTCTAATATTACTAATTAAGCATACAAAGAAAATCTTTACCAAGATTATCATAAACAGACTTAGCAATATTTGCTCTTTTTATCTAATTTTAAACAATTCTAACTTTGTTGCATTACTAGACAACTCATCAACTACTCTAATAACAGTTCTTTTCTACCTAATAGAAGATGCATAAGTACAGAATAAAGAGATCTGAATGTTAGCACAAGATATGAATAAAGCTTATGACTCTGTTCATATACCTTTATTAGAAAGAGTACTCCACAGAATCAAAGTACTATAATCTCTAGTTAACCTTATTACTAATATATTCACTCATTATTCAAACTCAGTTATTACAAATTTTGGTAATACTAAACTATATTAAGTATATAACAGAATCGACCAAGATAAAACAATTACTCTACTACTCTAGAGAATATATTATAATTCCTTTCTTTTAAAAATAATACAATAGCATACAAGCTATATGATAGAAGGAACAAATAGCTCTCTAACTCTAAATCAAATAATCCAAACTTAGGTATTAGCTTACATGAACAATACTCTATAGCTAGCTAATAATAAACAAGAACTCTTACAGATTCAGGAGACAGCATCATCATTCTACAAACTTACAAATATTAAAGTCAATTCAACTAAGTCAGTACTTGCTACTAATACTAAGCTGCAGTCTTCTTCAATTACTTTTGAAGGAACTCAAATAAATTCAATAAATATAAAAGAGGCTTTCAAATTCTTAGGATATTGATTTACACTAGGAAAAAATTAAAATACAATTCATAACTTAATCATACAAAAAGTAGATGATACATTACAGAAGCTAAAAACAGCTAAGATTACTGAAAAGCAAGCTATCTATATAACTAATACTATTATTCTCACTAGACTTGCATATAGAATTCTAAATACTTTTCTTAATACATCAACTATGAGTAAAATTACTAACAAATACACAAATATTGCTAAGTATAAGGCTGACTTAGCTTCTTCTATTCCAAGCTCTACACTCTACTACTATAGAATATACAGTCTTAGAACAGTAGAAAATATACAAGCACAACAGAATATTTTACTTATTCATAATTTAATCAATTCTAATTATGAGTTCAGCTCTATTATCAGAAACAGAATACAACAACTACAAGTGGTAGTAGTAATGAATAAATCTATACTTACTCATAATCTAGTTATTTTTGCAGTACTAGAAAACAATACAACTATTGCAAAAAGAATATATCAAATCTACAGCCTATACTATTTGTTTACTAATACAATATCTAACTAGCCACTTATACTATAGAAGACAGGAAATAGTATAAATGCTATAATTAAAACTCTTCCAAATCCTATAGCTATTAAAAAATATCTAAATAAAATTAGACTTTATTTTGTTGAACAAGTCCTGAATTGAGACAATATAATAACTCTCCTATAGATATTTTTATTACACATAATCGAGAATATACCAAAAGAAAAAGAGCCTAAATAGTATAAGCAACTTATACAGGTAATAACAAATAGTAGTCTCACTACTACTAGTAGTAATCTGCAATAGTCTAATTCATATATTATTAACTATATACCAATAGCTAAAAATAATTAGATCTTGCTATTAGCAAACAATACAATATCAATCTATAAAGTTATATCTATTATTAAAGAAAATATAGCTAAATTAAAACACTAGAAGCAATACCCAAACCAAAAACTCTTGGTATCTTGTAAAGACTGTATAACAGATAATATCAGTTTAGAATCTACACAGAAATTCTGTTAACTATATATAAAAGCTACTTCAGCTATACAACTATGAGTTAGCAAAATGAAGAAACTATACTCTAGATCTAGTAATCTTAGTGTAATAGTTAGGTTACCAGACTGTCATGCAAAAGGTCTAGAGTTTAAATCTTACTGTTAATGAATTTGAATAATTATCTAGATCTTTATACCTAACTTACAGTAAACCCTGTTTGTTTTTAGAGTTGTAATCCTATAAATCATATTATACCAATATTATCTGAATATTTGAAGTATGATGTAATGTTCGAAGAGCATAATGTTACATGAATAAATCTTAATAGAATCTATGAACAGGAGACTGCATAGTAGAAATCTTGAGTTGATGAAGTAGTACAGCTTTCAACAGTCATATTAGCTAATACTTAATTTAAAAAGAAAACTATCATCAAAAGATGCAGATCGAGTCAAGTATATATAAATCTATTCCACAAGAAGAATTAGTAATACCAATTTGGCTTGGTAGCTAACTAGATTAGGAGAATCTGCCTTATGAAATATCTGAGAAAATAGATATAGAAAACTAGTAGAAAGCTACAGTAGGAACTGGGGTTGTACAAATATCTACAAGGATCTAAGCTAGATGAATCTGTAAAATAAATATAGACTACTCTAGTAGGTTTACTTCTGAGTTTAACTAGAGCTTTGCAGCTCACAATATATTAGGCATATGCATCCTAAGAGGATCTAAGCTGTACGATAAATAGATCTACAGATGAGCTAGCTGGCTAAGTAGTCAGCTATAGTAGTGATATTAGTTTAGAATGGAGAAAAGGGTTAATAATCAGAGTGTTTAAATAGGTAACTAACAGATGAGTTGCAGGTATAGCAGCATAGTATAGAACTAACAGATAGTCAATTGTCTGTATAGTGGACTACTTAAATTAGACAATGACTAAAGTTATATATATAGCTTGTTGTATACTTATTATATAACTATAAAACTTTAGGAAACTATTTTTTTTATATCTTGAGCGATCTTGTTTATTATTTTATTAAAAAAAAGCTTAACAAGAAGCTACAAAACAATCTAATATATAACTATACTAATTTGTTCTCCTTAAACTATTTTGAACTAACTTAGCTGCCTCAAGGATACCCAAGTTCGATCTGCCGCAGAAGCTATTTTCTTACAAAAATCTTAGTCTGTATGACAGATTCCAGAGTTCGATCAACAAAAGCAACTTCTAGCTATATATCAAGATCCTAAATTCCTCTTTACCTAGTCAAAACTAAGTAAAGAGAAGTTAATACCTAGTCTCAAAATATAAAAAGATAAAAATTGTATAGACCTAAGTGGACATAGTCTATAACTAGAAAAAACCTACCACAGGTAAAGAAAACTAATATAGAACAAAACAAAATAAAGAAAAAAAAAAACAAAACAAAAAGAAAATTTGTTCTTTGACCTGGACCAGGTATAAAAATATTATATTTAAACAATATGAATATATCTCTTAAATTCTCTGTTCAGTTTCTATTCTTAGTATCCTCTATTTCCATACTTGCACTATTTTGTTCAGAACTTTCTAGAACCCAATACATGTGACAAAACAAAATATAGCTACATGTTTGTTTGTTATATAGTTGTTGTTATTAGAGTTTTCTAAAAATAGTAGTAGATAATGTTAATCATTTGGAGAAGAGAAACTGATTTCTTCACTTTTCAAAAAAAAGGATAACTGAAAAGGAGTGAGGTATATAGTTTTTGAACCACCTTGTGATAAAGAATGTTTTAATATCTGACCTAGCTCAGATATTATAAGGTACTTGCTGAGTGTCTTCTAACTTTCAAAAAATAAATCTAGTAATATATTTCTTTGAAAATATTTTCTAGTTACTTCTTGTTAGAACCAAGTCGTATTGCTTGTAGTTTCTAGTAAACAAGTACTACCAAGTTCTTGAAACTCATCTTGTATTATTTTTTCCATTGATGTTGCTATATATTTGTTAAAATATTAGCTCTATTACTGTTTTTAAAATAAAAAGTCTGCTCTGTGTGTGGTTTGAGTGACTTTAGAAAACTATTCATGTGATAGTTCTGTAATAACAAACTAATAAAATCTAATCAGCCAAGGAAGTATCACAAAAGTGAAATATCTAGTTACATATTGGAGTATATTAGATACAGATATTAACTTCTCAGTTAAAACTAGTACATAGCTAAGCAAAATTTATATAATGTTTATAGCAGTAGTAATAATTATACTTATGCTGCTAACTAAATACAAGCTAACATTAATATCATCATCTCAACAAATACAAAGACTATTTAACATACTAGCTGATAGCAATTACAATACAAAGAACAAAGTAATAAAGCAAAAAGAGTAGCCTCTTTAGCTTCTGATATATATACTATATTATAGAAAGTAGCTCGAAGTTAATATAGAAATATCAAACAACTAATATAATAACAAATTTACTATACCACTAGAAGTAATTCTCAATTTTGATCAAGCTAAATATAATACCTACTACTTGCAATAGCATAACAATACTATTATATATCAGCCTAGATATTTTATATAATATATCAATAATATAATCTATCTTGCAGAATGCATTCTCAGAATAGAACCTTCCAAAGGGATCTACACAGAGAAAAAATTAATTGGAAAGCAATAACTGTGAACCTAAATTACAACTGCTCACCAACAAGCAAAAGTATATACCTCAAGTATTCAACGCTAAAAGTATTCAAAGTTAAGCTGCTATTAGATAAACTACTAGTCACAACTAACCTAGTTAAAAGAAATCCAAACAAATACTTATTTACACTATATAAAATATGTAATGAAGAATCTGAAGACAACTAGCATAGGATCATCAGCTCAAAAAATAATTTTATACTAGAACAAATAATAACTAAAAGTTTAGATTTAATACTAAGCAAAGATCATAATCGTAGCTAACTAAAGAAATCAAAGAGGTTATACTTTTAAATATATTCTACAATACAGAAAACTCAGAAGCTAATTTTATTCAAACTATTCATAGCTTTATCTCTAAAGTCATATTACAACTGCTAACCCCTATTAACAATATATTCAAAATAACAAAGTCTCACAAACTCTTTCATAAGATCTAAAAAGTCCTCTACAATAAGATTTAGATCTACAAATACAAAGAATGGTATAAATCTAATAACTCAACTTCAGATATAAAGAGAATACAAACCAAACAAGACCAAAATAGCATTATAGAAAACTCTATATCTATACTATCTAAACAACAATGTATTCAATACAAATTGAATACTTAAACAGAAAAGTTCATTACTACTAATATATCTCTAGATATACTTGCATATATAATGTACTAAGTGAGACTTTGGTCTTCTCTAGTTAAAGAGTCTAGGCTAAGAGTAAACTAGCTCTAGTTTTTAGTTTTAAGTAGATTAAAATATATATTCTTATAAAATTACAATGTAATGAATATATTATCTGAATAAAACTGAAGCAAGACCTTTCTCTTCCAAAAAAAAAAAAAAAAAAAAGGAATTAATATTCATAAAACTTTAACATTCTCAAAATCCTATAATCCAAATAATCTAATCTTATACTCATTAAAACTGTCTTGATATGCTAATTCTAATAGTATAAGTTTTATTAAAATTGGATTGGTAGTTCAAAAGTAATTAGCAAAAATATGAATTTTACTATTATAATATTCTTCTCTACTTAGATTTGAACTCTGTAAAAATAAATAAGTATTGATATTCTTGTAGAGAGTTTTTTAAGTATTCCTTAACTAGTAATTTTGTTATGATAAAACTAGTTTGATTTTGAATAGCAAATTTTAGTTGAAATTATTCATTCAAATTGAATATTTTATGTGAATAAAATTGTAAGAAATTGTTCAATAAAATTTTTGAATCTAATAAAATTATAAAAGTATTCTAATAAAATTATTTGATAAAGTCTATATAAAAGTGTATTGTTTAAAAAAAGAGATAAAATAATTTAAATAAAATAATTTAAATAATTTAAATAAAAAGAAATCTTACCTAGTACTAGTCTATTACTATAACTTGTTAATAGATTAACTGTCAACTAGCAGGTATTGAACTCATGACTACTAGCCTTATAGTCACAAATCCAAACCACTTTACTAAAGCAAGCAGATAATAAAAAATTTATATGCACTCCTTAAGAATATTCAAATTTAGTAATAATAAACTAATAAGAATAAAGAATTGTACGTGTTTGAAATTAAGGTTTAAATAGAGTAAAAAAAATTAAAGTTCATAAATATTTTAAGAAAATAAAATAAAAATAAAATAGAAAAAAGAAAATACAGTTATTTATATCGAAGAAATAGATCATTAAATAGAAATATAAAAATATATAATAATATAATAAGGGTATAAAAATAAAATAAAAATATTTTAAAAATAAAAATATAAATTTTTAGAGTTAAGAAGGAAAGAAAAGAGAAAGAATAAGAAAAGGAACTTATGAGAAAGAATAGAGAAATTAGATTTTTGAATCAAGAAGTAGAGAAGTTAAAAGAAAAAGAAAAATAAGATAAAAGATTTAAGAAAGAAAAAGAGAAGGAAAAAGAAGTTTTGTCAGAGCAAGTGAGAGATTATAAGAGAATGTAGAAGTATTCAAAAGGAAAAAGATTAGAGTATAAAAAGTTTTTGAAAAATTATAAGGTAGATGAGGTATATAAAATGCTGAATGATTATAGAAAAAAGTATAGAATAAAAAGAGATCAGTTAGAGTTAGTAGATAAAAAGTTTAAGAGGTATAAGAAGTTTAATGATAAAGAAAGGAAAAGATTAGAAAAAGAGAACAAGGAGTTGAAAAATTATAGAGAGTTTTTAGCTAAGTATAATGTTGGAAATGTTTTTAAGAAGATAGTTGAGTATAAGGAGAAGTTGAAGAAAAAAAAAGATGAATATAATAGTATATATAAAAGATATAATGATATAATAGTATTTAGAGAAGGTAAGGAGAAGGAGTTGAATAAGAGAAGGAAGGTTTAGAAAAAGAAATTTGTAGAATAAAGTTGGAATTTTAAAATTTGTAAATAAATAAAAAATTATTCAAAATTTTTCTAACTAATAAAAATATTAAATAAATTCATAATTAAATAAAGTATTAAAAATGTTCTAATAAAATTTGCTAAATACAATTTGCAAATTGTTCAAAAAATATTTGTAAAATTGTTCATAAAATATCTTATTAAAATTATATATATAATTTTGTTAAATTAAATGATTTTTATAATTTTTGTAAAATTATAAATTTTGAAAATTAACGATAAAAAAATTGAAATAAAATCAAAAATTAAAGTATTTTTTGTCAAATAAAAGAAGTACTTAAAGTATTTTAAAAAGCTTAAAATATAATTATTATTATTTGAATAAATAGTAATATCAAATAAAATAATAATAAAAAGATAGCAGATATTATAACTTAAGGGCCATCTTTTGTATTCATCAGCTGGACTTAGCATACTCTAAGCTAGATTTGAACTTTTAACCTAGAGATCTACTAGGTACATATATTCAAACTATTATCTCACAACTGCTTAATATCTAATTTTTTTTGTAGAGTTCTTTTAAGCATCAAAACTTTGCTAGTAATTGTCTAATAAGAATATTTAAATTTTGTCAGGTGATATATTAGAATAAAAATATAATTAAAATTTTTGATAAGATCAATTAAAATTTTAAAAACTTAAAAAAAAAATTTTTAAATATAACAATAATAATAATAAACAATATTACTCATTACTTCAATAATCAATAATAAAGTTTTCTGCTTATTGCCTAAGAAGAAGCTCTAGTAATCCTCTTTTCAAAGCTTTAGATATTGTCTAAACAGATAATAGAAGGTATTTTGAATAATATATTATATTTCAAATAATATATCTAACTTTGTTCCAAAATTTTTAGATTAGTTCGAGAGATAAACAGTTTATATCATCGAGTTTGTTAGTTAGAAGAAAAAGTTGAAGTTTAGTAAAAAAGTAATATAAAAGAGGTATAAAGAAATTGGAATATAAGAGGTTGTTAATTAAAAGAAATTATTTGAGAGCTCGAGTAGTAGATTTGAAGGTTCAAGTAGAAACAAGAAGGAATAATAATAATAATAGTAGTAGTAGTAAAGATAGAAAAGTTGGTTTTGGTTTCTTCAGAGATAAAAATAATATGTAAATAATTTTTCTTTAATAAATTTCTAATCTACTGTATTTAATATAATTAAAGTTATCAATATTACTTTAACTTCTAAGTTTAAGTTGTTATTAAAATAATAAAAGTATCTTTCAATAAAGTTGTTAATATTATTATAATTTTCAAATTGTAATTATAAATCTTTGTATCAAAATATCAAAATATTTTTAATAAAATATTTAATATTTTTTTTTTAAAAATTCAGCAGTCATGCCATGACTTTATTTAGATTTGTTTTCCAAATGAAAACAGTATTAATTAGCTATGTACTATCTAATATCTAATTTTTTAAGCTCTGACTCATCTGGTTATCCTGAGGATACCTATGTGCGATCTGCCATAGTAACCTTTGTCCTATACTAATATAACTTATACCATGTATAAATTACATATAGCTAATAGAAAGGACGCCACAGCCCATCATGACTAACTTAAAAACCAACTTGCTACTACTCCCTCCTTTACTTTTCTGGCTATACTATCTAACACTATTTTAAGACTAATATTATAATTTTCTGTATTCTCGTCTACTCTACTACTTGCTTCTCTTGTTGTAGCTTCTTTTTTGGATCATTTTTTTCTTTTTTCTACCTATGTAAATTTTTCTTTCCTAGAAATATTTTTTTTTTTCTCCCATGCTTCTGTGTCTTTGCATCGTTTTTTCCAGATTTTTTTGTATACCAATTCCATCCAAATATACCAGAAAAGACTCCAGAATCTTATTGTCATTCTTTCTGAGTCTAGTAGTGCTTAGATTTTTTTCACATCTTCTTTGCATAGGGTTCCTCTTATCCATTCTTTCCTTTTTTCCAATTTTTTTTCGTATTCTTGTTGAAAGATTTTTTGCAGGTCTCTTAAGTTCCAGTTTTCATCTTTTCTTTTATCTTCCTGTAGTTATTCCCATACCTCTTTTTTGATTTTTTCTAGTGTCTGATGTGCTTTTTCATATATGATTAGATAGTCTATTGTTTCGTTTTCTCTACTACACCTTTTGCATAAGCTGTTTTTGTATAGGTATAGTTTTCTACTATTTAGAACTTTAACTGTTAGAAGGAGGTTTTCATTGCACTTGATTTTGAAAAGGCATAGATGGTTTACTTCAGAATTTTGGTATTAGTTACGGTATCTTTCTAATATTCTTTTGAAAGCTTTCCAGTTTTGTTTCTGAATTCTTGACTGGTGTTCGTCATCATTCTTTTTTCTTAGCCATGTCCATTCTGTTTTGGATAATGTTTGGACTACTCTTTTAATGAATGCCTTTAGTAGAGTTTCAAGATTTATTCCCTTCTATTCAGGTATATACTTTATACTACTATTGCTAGTATTGTTTAATCTCGTAGCATAAGCTATTTACAATCTCTTTTTTGCTAAGGTATCTGCTAGGTCGTTATAAGTATCACCTGAGTGGCTTTTGATTTTTGTAAATTTCAGTAGTAATGCTTTGCTTTTGCAGGCTTTTTG
>CAJVPM010002191.1:0-10317 GCA_910592325.1 Scutellospora calospora | reverse complement strand
TGGAGTATCTAAGTTTTCAGTATTAGTAGTTTGATTAATATTAGTAGTTTGAAGTTGTTTAGTATTTTTAGCTTTTCTTTTGTTAATAGTTTGTTGGTTTATAATAATATTAGAAATTAGAGTATTTGTATTAGTTGCTGTAATAATAGTAGTTATTGGAGTAGAAGTTGTATTAGTTTGTTGGGTTTGAGTTTTGTTTAAAGGGTTAATAAGTTTAGCAGGTATGATAGTTGAGGATTTTTTGTAATTTGCTAATTCTTGTAAAGCAAGTTCTCTAATTGAGAGATTAGTTTGTGTAATTGATTTTGGAGATAAAGTAGGAGGAGTAGTAGTAGGATTAGGTGTAGATTTGTCTTGTTGAAGAGTTTGTTTGAAAGTAGTAGCAAGATTTTTTCTTGTACTATCAAGATTTTTGGCATCTAAAGCTGATGTTGTTGTAGTAGACGAGTTACTAGAAGTAGATGAAGTAGTTGCAATAGTGTAGCTATGATAAATAGCTTTATCTTGTTCAAATTTGGCATCATTTAAAAAGTAGTATCTAGGGGATAGTTAATTAATGGGGGGACAACTTTATATTACACAAGTTTAATAATAGTAAAGTGATTGTTATTTTATATATTTTATATATAAATCATATATATCGTGTTTGAATAGTCAAAGTTTTAATAATAAGTTTTCTTGAATCATCATACCTATTGAGATGTCATTTTTTTTTCGAAACTCAAAATATGTGAAAGTAAGTATTTAACTATACAAAAGTCTTACATTTGTTTTTTTTTATCCTTAAAAACTGAATCACGCATCATACTCAATTTTATTATAAAGATAGAAGGAATGAAGATAAGATAAAAGTATATATGACTCAGATTAAAGTATAATTATTTTAAAATAGCATGTACCTGATATAAACTTATTGCAATCGAATTGGTGGGTTCACTTTTAAATGATCAGATGTGAGTTTCTTGAGTTCAAAAAGTTAATATCTCAGCAGTACAGTACTTTGACGATAAAGTAAGAAATTTTTTCTGTTAACAACATGGAATTAGAATTGAAAATGGATAAATTTAAGGCATTAATTTATTGTCAAAAATCCGCGTTAACAACATGAAATTGGAATTAAAGATGGACGAACTTAAAGCATTAATTTATTGTCAAAAATTCACGTTAGCAACATGAAATTGGTATTGAAGAAAGGCATTAATTTTACTGTCAAAATTCATATTAACAGCATGGAATTGGATTGAAAATGGATGAACTTAAGGTATTAATTATTGCCAAAAACTGCGTGTTAACAACATGAATTGGAATTGAAGATGGATGAACTTAAGGTATTAATTTATTGCCAAAAATCTGTGTTAACAACATAGAATTGGAATTAAAAATAGATAAACTTAAGGCATTAACTTATTGTCAAAAATCTACTGAAATAGGTATACTTAAAATAATGTTATTCATAGTAGACAAATATCATTCATTTATTTATTATCAAAAACTTGCCAAAAAATTGGAATCATTATTAACTTGTAACTAGAGTTGAAATAGATGAATATCAAACATTTATTTATTATCAAAAATGGGACAATAATATCGTTATTTAACATAGAATTGTAATTCAAATAAATGAACACAAAGTATTTGTTACAAAATTTGCCGATTTGGGAACATACTCTAGAAATAATAATATTGATTATTGTTATCGAATGGAACAGAAATTAAATTGGATATCTTAATATCAGAATTAATTTTGAATTCTATGAAAATTCATTTATATCAGGTACACATTATTAAGTTATAGGAAACTGTATGAGTGCTATCAAGAGAAAACCTGTCATTGGCCTTTCAATAATATTTTGTACTGGACTCAATTTATTTGATTTATTAGTGATTGTGTCTGGTACAAAATATAATTGAAAGCCCAATGACAGGTTTTCTCTTGACAGCACTTATATTAGAAAATCAGCCTTGCATTTTTTGCACAAACATGATGTAATAAAATTGACTAATTTTTACATGCTATTTTAGAGAAATAGAATCTTATCTGAAAAAACAAATGAGCTAATAACAAAACATTCTAGATACAAAGAAGATTTCAAAGATGAAGCTTTACAGCAACTTTATCAGCTTCATCCTGATCTTAATGACCAAAGTGTGTGGTTTTTTCCAACTCTCAACAAATCTGCAGAAGGACAAATTTTATATGAAAAATCAGAGAAGTATGTTTATATTTATGACATGATCACGTAAAAGTGATACACTACTTTTTTCACTTGGATAAAAGCACTTAGTAACAAACGTTTTTTTAAAGGCAAAATATCTGCTTTATCTATTTTTTTAAATCCTAGCTATAGCAGAATAAGTGTTGGTCAAATAATTAAGGGAGAAAATCATACATTTTATTTCAAAAATAGCGAGATAATTACATTAATCTCTATCAAAGACATTTTAGCGAAAATAATATGTGATAATTCAGAATTTGCAAACATAACTCTAGCAGAGAGAGAAGAATTTTTGCGATTTACATTTTTTGATAAAAAAAATATGCAAAAAGAACTTCATATTAAACAAGCTCCTCACGGATGTTGAGAACCTATAGAATGTTTCATTTTTGTGAACGGATTTGAAGTCAAAGATTACATTTTAAAAAACAATTCTATTAGCACAAGAATCTCAAAAATGGATGATATTGTTTCAATAATGCGATTCTGTAAAAAATCATCTGTTTGTGTAGGGCAATATACAAAAGGTAAATTTAATCATATGTTTTTTTAATTAATAATCTTTAATAACATTGTTTATAATTTATATAGAATTTGAACAAGCTACTTATTTGCAAGGAGACCATATATATTCTAATCGTTTAGAACCAAAAAGTGATCATGAGATCATAGCAAATCTAGAAAATAAAGGGGCTGATAATGAAGCCACCGTAGGGTAGACTGTGCTCTTCTTGTGTTAGATAGGAATATATGTGTAAATTGTAAAACATTATGCAACATACTATATAAAATTGAAAAACGACATACTGATGGTATTCAGCCTGTTAAAATTACACATGCGTCTAGAGAAGTCCTAACAAAACTTGTTTAGAATATGCGAAAAGTATTTATTTAAATTAAATTTTTTTTTTCTGTAATCTTATATACTAATAAATATTTTTATCTTAGATAATTAAATCCTAAGAAGAATTGGTTAGAGAGCTTCATGATCACTTAGAACTAAAATTTGAAGTAAAAGAAGAGAATATATCAGAACCATTAGCTAGTACTATTTATAATGTGGTTGAAGAAGTTAAAAATAAGGAATATGAGGATATATCGAATATTATTTTAAGAGAGCTAATTTGTATATAAAGTGAAAAACTGAAAGGAGTGCGGTATCATTCTATGTAAGTGAAAATAAATTTCAATGTTTAATAAAATTTATCTAATTTACTAATATATTTTACAGGTTTATTAGATGAGCAATATCAATTTATAGCAGAGGTCCTGCTGCCTACAATGCAATGAAATCTATTATTCGCTTACCATCATTATCAACACTCAAAAGCTACATAAATGAGACTAATTAACATACAGGTTGGCAAAACAAAGCAGTAGAGCGAATAATAGCTAATATGGAAGCAAATAACATGTGGGGATATGCATGATTAGGCTTTTTTTCTCATGATTCATTTAAAATACAAAAAGGTAATTAAAAAAAAAAAAAAAAAAAAAAAAAAAAAAAAACTTATCTTTTTTTTTTTTTATTATAGGACTTTTATGGAGTCAGCATGATAATAAATATGTTAGATATGTTGATTTTGATGACGAGAATGAAGAAATTGAAGCTTTTGGAGAGAAATATCTTTATAAGGTTCAAAATCATTTTGATAATCAAAAAAAAGATGAAGATGAAAAAGATCGTGAACGAACCTTAGCAACACAAGTCCACCAAATAGTGTAGCACTCAATAACCTACTCCTTTAACTTTTCAATAGCATACTTTGCAATTGAAACAATGGATATTCATACTCTTAACACAATTCTTTTTTCTTTGGCAGCCAAGCTTAAATGTATAGCAATTTATACTTGTAGATCCGTTTGTGATAGTGCAGCTGAAAATAAAAAGCATATTAAGAGTTTCAATTGGTTTGCGGCAACTTAGAAAATAGGGGATAAAGTAGAAGTTCAGTTGTCAAATAAATTAGGAAAAAAAAGTTATAAACCTTCCACAATAATTTCTTTCAATTCAGAGCGTACTGAATTTTTAGTTGAGCTATCTGACATAAAATCATCTCATCACAATGTTATACGATCTGCTTTACACCCTCCAATGCTAGCAAAAACTGTTTGGCATATTAATAATCCATGCGAGGTTCGAAACACGATTGACAATGAATAGTATTCTGGTAAAATACATAGTGAAATTCTAGTAAATAGCTATTTAGATATTGAAGTTATAACTAAGGCTCTGAGCAAATTATATAGAAATCATTACTTAGTAATATTCGTCCAGCCTATGATGAAAGCAAAAATTAGATGTAGCATCTTACGATCAATCCTGTAACAAATAAAAAATAGTTTTTTTTAAATGACACAACACATGTATTCAAAAAATTAAGAAATAATGTTTCAAAAAGTCATTCTGGTAACAGTGAAGGCAAAAATGTAAGGGAGATAATGTTTGATAATTAGGAAATTAGCTGGAGGCACTTTCAGGGAGTATATGATTATACCATAAAACATATGATGACAAGGGCTACTAAACTAACAAAATGACATATATGGCTTACGCCTTAGAGCAAAATGAGGGTAGATCTTGCAGAACATACATTGTCATTAGAAGTTAAAAAAGCAATGGCAGAAATTCTGGAATTAAAGAATATTTCTTATGGCACTCAGGTTGTATATTATATTAATATTTTATACAAGTCAAAATTGAAAGATTCAACATATCGAATTTTATAATTTTAATGAGCAAGCATTATTAATAATTTAATAAATTTTAGTTATTCATTAATTACACAAGAATATATCGAGATATCACACATAGTCAGCTATATATCCTCTCTCATAGACCTGTGTTTAAATACTCCAAAAGAAATAAAACAATAGTTTATTCAGGGCGAAAAGAAAAAAAAAGCACCAAGCCAATGGTTCTTTGCTCAGTGCCAGTTTGATCTGGTTTTGTCAATTAATAGTTTTCTTAGAATGGTAGAATATGTGTTTAGCAACTGGCCAGATGCAGTAATTCAGCTGAGGAGAATCTCTCAAGACATGCTTAAAGGCTTATTTGGAACAATTAGAGAGATGAGTAGTGATTCTTCTACACAAACGGTCCAATCCTATAGATATGCTATGAATAAATTAATAGTCATAATGCAAAGTCATCAGAAATATGAAGCCTAAATTATAGTTTAGCTGATAGCTCTGGTTGTACATTTACTAGTTTGAAACGAAGGTAAATTAATATTTCATATTAATTTATATATAATATTAAAGTTATATTTATTTTTTTTATTTACAGAGATTACCAAGTAGCATTACAAACAGAAAATCAATATCATGAAAAATCTGTTTACTACAAAACTCGAATTGAAGCATTTTCTACTATTAGTAACCAAATATTTAAAGAAATTCTCGATAGTAATCTAGTAATGGGATAGATACAGCTGCTTCTATCTTCTAATAATGAAAAAATTAGAGTAGAAAATGTAGCTATAAATCATTTACAGTTTGAAAGAACACATTTAATTGAATACTTACTGTATCATAATAAAATAGATTATCTTTTAATTTCTTGGTCAAATAAAATTTATCAAATGGCACTAGACTCTGTTCCAACAAAAAAAGGTACTCAATGGATGGCAATATGGCTAACCAATTTAGAAAGTCGGTTGAATAATTATAAATACGCAGGTAACTGGTTCTGTAATTTTCAATTATTAGTTCTAACTAATATTAATATAGATATTCAACAGTTGGTAGCTTATATATTATTAGAAAAAACAATCAAATTTTCATTTAAGCAATCATGCGATAGACAATATAGAGACCTGCTCATCATAGATCAAACAGAATCATGGATTATACCTCAAAATATTATTACTTTAGAGTCAAGCGAAGCTTCGAAATTCCTGTATATTATTAGTTGGGTTGTTTATAAGTTAATTAAAAGTGACTCTCTAACTATAGTACATGAAGACTTTATGAAAATAAGATTATGTTTAAATGCTTTAAGTACTGAAAATGTAGAATATGAAGGCAATACCCATTCAAAAAAAACAACAATTATTGCAGAAACTGAATTGGTTCAGTTTATATATTATTTAGAGTCACTCATTCTTCAATTGTTTAAAAAACATATTGAATATGGACCTAACATTTTGATCTATATCAACAACTGTGTTATAAACAACTAGCCTTTACAAGAACAGTTTTACATTATTTTGCAGAAATCATATGAGTTCCAGTGTCATACTAATAATAAAAATCATCAGTTAGAGAATACTGAAAAATTTTTATTGATACGATTGGTTAAAATATATATGCAAAGCAGACAATAATCATGGCGTCAATTCAAAGAATATATTCCTGAAAAAGGTTTATCAAGTTTATGAGAAAATGTTAAAGCAATGAATGCAGACTTAAAAAATATCACGAAAAAAAATAATTCTAAAGCTAAGTTATTCGCATTCAAGAAAGATATGTTGCCAGAAGATCTTGGTCTTGCACTTTCTCAACTCAAGATCTGGGTTCACGGTGATAGTGCTAAAAGTGCATTTGAAAAGGCATTTACATTATCAGAACTTAAAACTCTTATTTAAGCATTTCAAGTCAAACTATTAAAGCTAAAAGGAAAAAAAAAAAAAATCAGAATATGTAGATTTGCTATTTAATATCTTGCAAAATGGCGTAGAATTTAATGAAGAAACAAAAAAAAGATGTCGCATTTTTACTTCGAAACAAAATCAGACTAACTTTGTAATATTAATTATCTTCTAAAAAAATAGCTGTTAGTGAATTATTTTTACCAATTATGTGCTAACTATTTATGCTAACTTTTTATAGCATTAGAGATATAAGGATGAAACTGTAATTACGCTAAAAGTATAGCTAGGTAAACTTTATTTTTACGCATAATCATGAGCCTTTCGTTCTCATTTCTAATCTTAGTAATTAATAGATTAACAGGTCAAACAATAATAAATTTACTATATAATGGTTTTGATAGATTATATGCTGATTATTTGTTATCATAATCAAATTAAAGTTAAAAGGGTAAATGTAAGGCATTTATTTTTTATGATAAAATTGCTAAGATGGGTCAGAATTATTATACTGAGATTGAAAGATTAATGTAAGGCATTTATTTACTATCACTGAGATTGAAAGGATAAATGTAAGGCACTCATTTACTATCAAAATATACTAATATGAGTTATGCCAAATATTTAATGTTGATTGTTATTATAATGAATGAATTGAATTTGAAAATAAAACATTATTTATTATTATTAATAGTCAAAGAATTCAAGAATGGGGAGGTTTTTTTTTTACTCTTATAAATAAAACTTTTGTACAAAATAATTGCTATACTAATATATTTGTAATAATCGCTATTAAAATAAAAAATCAGAATTCAGAATTGGCATTACGAGTTTCGAACAGTTTTTGCAGACCTATAACAGTTATATAATTTAGAGTTAATATCTGACATGTCAAACTATCATCCTAATAATAGCTTGAATAAACTGAGTTTTTAGCTTTATTCAAGCTACTAATGTTAAAAATAGCTTAAATAAATTTTCAGATTTACTCAAGCTACTAATATTAAAAAAATAATTTACCTAAAAATCTTGCAATTCTTCTTTAAAAGTGGTATTCGGCCTCTGTGAATCCGAGTATATCTTTAAATCTTATAAAACTTCACCAAAAGTTACTAATATGGTACTCGAATAAAATATCTTAGATCTATGACCAATAGGTTTTATTAAGTGCTAGTTAGTATAGTCTTGAAAGGGCTTTTATACTTAGTTTTTTATAAACTTATTATATGACGATTTTGGAGCTAAATGGTATATTTATGTAATACTAAGTTGCATCCTCCATTAATTAACTATCCCCTAGGTAGTATTAGTTATTTGTAATTTTGCACTGAATAGCTAACTAGTATTTTTTGCATGAATGTTCATAAAAGATTGGAGTAGAAGAAGGAGGAATGAATTGAGTGATTTTGTCTAAGTTATTAAGAATGGTTTTAGTTTTTTTGTTTGTAGCACTTGCAACAAATATTGTGAAATTTGTTGGCATGAGATTAAGAACAGTTTTGCTAGCTATAATAAAGTTAGTATGATATTTATCACAAAGACAGAAAGAAATTGTGGAAGTACTAGAAGCTTTGATAAAGTAAGTAGTTTTAGTATTTCTATGAAGAGCCTTAGTAATACAATCTATTGGCCTAAAGTTTGTAGGAATAGGCTGAGTATTGCTTAGGTTTTTCTCATCAAAAACAATCCTATAACTATTAGTATATTTAGTGTAGAAATAGTCAAGATCAAGAGTATTAGAATTAATCGTAGTAAGAGTAGATATGTTGAGTAACTAATGAAAGTTTACGAGCTTATAAATACAAGCAAAAATAGGTTTTGAAGCTGGGTACTAAATTGTCGAGTCTGTACTAAGTTATCAGTTCAAATTCTAAGTTTTCAGGTCAAATACTGAGTTGTCAGATCTAAATCCAAGGTTTTGAAAAAAAGTCTAAATTTGGGCTTGTGTTAGTGTTACAAATATTCTAAAAATAAATTTAGCTAAAATTAAAAATAGAACCAGAATAATAATAGAAAATTTATATTTTTAGAAATTAAAAATAGTAAATTTTTAGTTTAGAATTTTTAGCAAGATTTGCAATCAAATTACAAATCTGATATGCTAGATAAATTTTGTACTAATTTAATTAAAATAAATTTAGCAAGGTGCAGTTTTTGTAACAGTTGCAATTTTTTACTAATTTGGTAAGAGTTTGTATAACAAAAAATTAAAAAGTTTTTAGAAGCAAAAGAAAAACTTATAGGCATTTTTAAAGGCTGTTTGGGACCCTAGAGAGCTCAATATTTGTACTAGAAAGATTATTTAGAGCTTGTTATGACCGGAAGAGACTGGCCAACAACTTTACTTAAAAGCACAGAAGAGGTTTAGAAGCTAGTTTTGAAGAAATTTTCAAATTTCACTACCTTTAGTTTTTTGAATATAACTTTGCTTAGAAGTAAGCGAAAGTTATAAAACTAGGCTACTATAGTGTAAAATTATGTGTAAAGCAAGTTTACTTAAGAGCACTTGCTTGGTTTACTTAATAAATTTTGTAAAAATTTAGTTTTGTTGAAAAATTTTTTAAGAAAATTTGGTACAAGAGATTTACAGATTAAGTACACTAAATATATAATCAACTAACATAGTTGTACTTAGTTAGAAATAGAATTGATCAAGAAGAAACAATTACACCTCTTTTATGATGCATCTACTATAATCCTTTAATATCTCAAATTTCTAAAAAATACCAAGGCTATAATCTAGAAGTTTCTTGAATTACAGACCTTAAATCAAAACAAACACAACAACTACAAATATCAACTTCTGTTCTTGTATTTATAGATAATACACTATGAATAGCACTATCAAAAAATAAACTTGAACAAATTCTTACATTAGCTTCATTATTTTTTATAATGGCTAATATACAAGTTAATCCACTTAAATCTATCCTTAGCACTAATTCAAAAAACCTAATATCTATTAACTTCTTACAACAAATAATTACTCCACAACCAAAAAATATTCCTTTTAAATTTTTAGAATACTAGTTCCTATTAAACTACCAATAGACTCAACAAATGAATCTAATTATTCAGAAATCAAACAACCTTATCAACATACTCAAAACCAAACAAATAACTGACAAACAAGCAGCTTATATTATAAATATAGTAATAATTTTGACCCTTGAATACCGAATTCATAATATTGTTTTGTTAACAACAACTTGTAAAAGGATACTCTTTATATATATAACTATAGCCAAGCACAAATCAAACCTATCTCAAAGCATTCTAAATAGTATTATGCTAAACTATAATATTTATGGAATTAAAAATATTTGGGATATATAGCTTCAACATCATATCTCAAAATTTTTTTTCGATTTAATAATCCTAATTTTTTAGAAACAACTACAAAAATTTGTATTCAACAACTACAAAACAATTTGTAGTCTACAACAAATATCTTCCAATACCCTAATCTAACTATTGATAAAAAAAAACAAGTATTCTACTAATTTTAA
>CAJVPM010002190.1:0-10323 GCA_910592325.1 Scutellospora calospora | reverse complement strand
CTACACTAAGATCGCCAGACCTTATAAATAACTTTTAAAATTTAAATATTAATATATTATAAATTAAATAAAATTTAAAACTTATAAATAAAAAAAATAAATATTTAAATTTATAAAAAATAAATTTATTTTATAATCAATTATCAAATAATAATAATACATGTATAATCTATAAATTATTTTATTTATAAAATATATTTATTAAATTTTAAAAAAAATTATTATATTTAGGTTACCAGATTGTCATGCAAAAGGTTTGGAGTTCAAATCCTACTGTTGACGAATTTAAATAATTATCTAGACCTCTGTACCCAACTTACAGTAAACCCTGTTCGTTTCTGGAGTTGTAACACTGTAAATTATATTGCACTAATATTATCTGAATATTGGAAGTGTAATGCAATATTTGGAGAGATGTAATGTTATACGAATAAATCTTGATAGGATCTACGAACAGAGGACCTATATAGTAGAAAACCCAAGTGGGTGAAGTAGTACAGCTTTCAACAGTTACATCAGCTAACATTTGATTCAAAAAAATATAGTACTCAAAGACTTTAATCAGATTAGTTGCGCATAAGTCCGTATTATAGTGGTGATTACTGTATGTTACAGTAACACTAACTTGGCTTAGTAGCTAACTAGATTAGGAGATCTAACTCATGATAAGCCTCAGTGAGATCTATAAATGACACTGGTGGAGAGCTATTGTAGAAACTAGGGTTGCACGAACATCCGCAAGGGTCTTAGCTAGGTGAATTCATGAAATAGGCATAAACTGCTCTAGTAGGTATACTTCTGAGGTTAACTGGAGCTCTGCAACTCATAATACATTAGGCATATGCATCTCGAGAGAATCTAAACTATATGGTAAATAGATCTACAGGTGAGCTAGCTGGCTTAAGTAGTTGGCCATAGTAGTGACATTAATTTGGGATAGAAAGAAGAGTTAATGATTAGAGTGTTTAAATAGGTAACTTACAGGCAGGTTGCAGATATAGTAGCATATGTAGAACCAACAGATAGTCGATCGTCTGTATAGTAGACTACTTAAATTAGACAATGACTAAAGTTGTACGTATGGCTTGTTATACACTCATCATGTAACTATAAAACTCTAGGAGTCTACTCATGTAGTAGCTTTATAATAACAAATTAATAAAATCTAATCAGCAAAGGAAGCTACTTTAATAGTAAAAAAAAAAAAAATTATTATATAAAAATCTATTTATAACAAAAACCTTAAAAATATTTTTAATAATATTTAAATTAGCTATATAATTTTTAAATTATACAACTTATTTTAATTTTTACTCTACAAATATATAATTTGAGTTCATTAATATAAGTAACAAATTATCAGAATAATCCTCTAAAATGTTATAATTTATACTACAACATCTATATTAAATATATTATCTAATTCTTTCTATTTAAATTCATTTTTTTAAATCTTTTTTTCTAAAATTGAAGAAACTACAAAAATATTTTAGAAAAATCATAAAGTAATCACTAAATTAAAATTTTATATATAGAGATATTAAATTATCTAGGTAATATACATAATATGAGTACTATAGCAGAGATTATATTATAGCACTTTTAAAAGTTATTTAGATGATTAGTAATAGGTTATATTTGATTATAAGTCTCTAAATATTATTTTTCTGAAATAATATAACCTTGTAAAGTTAGTTAATATTAGTGCTAACTCTAAAAGAAATTTAGTATACTGAAAATACTTTCAGAAATTCATTATCTGAAAGTTAAAACTAAAAATCTTTTTAACTTTTAGGTAAATTACAGCTATTTTTGTTCTTCTTAGGATAGCTAAAAATTGCTGATAACCAAATAGATAAGTTCTTAGCTTGAAATTTAAATTACTAACATTAGAAACTTATCGATTTAGTTATTAGCAATTTTTAGTTATCCCTCAGAACAAGCTTTATTCACAATATATGAAAATCAATTATTCAACTTAATCTATTTGACTTACAGCTTTCATACTGATAAGTTTTAAACCTAATCTACTAGAAATTAAAAAAGACTACTACTACTATTAGTTTTAAACCCAATTCACTTGAATATAAAAAATACTTTTATTACTATAGTTTTTGATCTAATTCACTTAAATTTATAAAAAATTCATATTGTCAGTAACTTTTGAACCCAATTCACTTTATTACTAGTAGTTTTGAACCCAATCTGCTTGAATTTAAAAAAGACTTGTGTTATTAGTAATTTCTAAACCCAATTCACTTAAATTAAAAAAAAAGACCTTTATTACAGTAGTTTTTGAACTTGAAAATAAAACCTTCATTATAGTAATTTTTGAACTTCATTTACTTAAATTTAAAAATAATCTTCATTACAATAGTTTTTGAACTCAATCTAATTGAATTTCAAAAAAGGCTTGCATTACTAGTAGTTTCTAAATTTAATCTATTTAAATTAAAAAAAAATCTTCATTACTATTAGTTTTTAAACTCAATCTAGTTAAATTTAAAAAAAGACCTTATTACTAGTAATTTTGAAACTAAATCTACTTAAATTTAAAAATAACCTTTTTTACAGTAGTTTTTGAACCTAATCTATTTGAATTTCAAAAAAAACTTGCATTACTAGTAGTTTTTGAACCTAATTCAGATGAATTTAAAAAAAAACTTTCATTACTAGTAGTTTTTGAACTCAATCTAATTAAATTTTTTTAAAAAATCTTCATTATTGTAGTTTTTGAACCTAAACTATTTAAATTTAAAAAAAGATCTTTATTATCATTATCTATTTGTTATGTGCCTCTAATTCATATATAACTATTATAACCAACTATTATTCTTGTTATATCTACAAAGATTCATTCTCTATATATAGCAAGCAGTATACTAGCAGTTTTTAACAGAAACTAAAAAGGCTTTCTACTGGTAGTTTTTGAACTCAATTTATCTGAATTTCAAAAAAAACTTGTATTACTAGTAGTTTTTGAACTCAATTCACTTAATACTTAAATTAAAAAAACCTTAGTTGCTATTAGTTTTTGAACCTAATCTAATTGAATTTAAAAAAAACTTTCATTACAGTAATTTTTAGACTCAAACTATTTAAATTTAAAAAAAGACCTTTATTATCATTATCTATTTGTTATACATCTCTAACTCATGCATAACTATTATAACCAACCATTATTCTTGTTATATCTGTAAAGATTTATTCTCTATATATAGTAAGTAGTATACTAGTAGTTTTTAACAGAAACTAAAAAGGCTTTCTACTAGTAGTTTTTGAACCCAATTCACTTGAATTTCAAAAAAGACTTGTATTATTAAACCTAATTCACTTAATACTTAAATTAAAAAAAACCTTAGTTGCTATTAAATTTGAACCTAATTCAATTAAATTTAAAAAAAGACTTTTGATACTGTAGTTTTTGAACCCAAACTATTTAAATTTAAAAAATACCTTTATTATTATTATCTATCTATTATGCACCCCTAACTCACGCATAACTATTGTAACTAACTATTATTCTTGTTATATCTACAAAGATTTATTCTTTATATACGATAAGCAGTATACTAGTAGTTTTTAACAGAAACTAAAAAGGCTTTCTACTAGTAGTTTTTGAACCTAATTCATTTGAATTTCAAAAAAGACTTGCATTACTGAACCTAATTCACTTAATACTTAAATTAAAAAAAACCTTAGTTGCTATTAATTTTTGAATCCAATTCAATTAAATTTAAAAAAAGACTTTTGTTACTGTAGTTTTTGAACTCAAACTATTTAAATTTAAAAAAAGACTTTTATTATTATTATCTATTTGTTATACACCTCTAACTTACGTATAACTATTGTAACCAACTATTATTCTTGTTATATCTGCAAAGATTCATTCTCTATATGCAGCAAGCAGTGTACTAGCAGTTTTTAACAGAAACTAAAAAGGCTTTCTACTAGTAGTTTTTGGATCCAATTTACTTGAATTTCAAAAAAGACTTGTGTTACTAAATCTAATTCACTTAATACTTAAATTAAAAAAAAACTTTAGTTACTATTAATTTTGAACCCAATTCAATTGATTTAAAAAAAGACTTTCATTACTGTAGTTTTTGAATTCAAACTATTTAAATTTAAAAAAAAACCTTATTATCATTAACTATCTGTTATATGCTTCTAACTCGCTCATAACTATTATAACCAACTATTATTCTTGTTATGTCTATAAAAATCTATTCTCTATATATAGCAAGCAGTGTACTAGTAGTTTTTAACAGAAACTAAAGAGGCTTTCTACTAGTAGTTTTTAGATTTAATTCACTTGAATTTCAAAAAAGACTTGTATTACTAGTAGTTTCTGAACCTAATTCACTTAATACTTAAATTAAAAAAACCTTAGTTGTTATTAGTTTTTAAACTCAATTTAATTGAATTTAAAAAAAATTTTTCATTACAGTAATTTTTGAATTCAAACTATTTAAATTTAAGAAAAGACCTTTATTATCATTATCTATTTATCATGCATCTCTAACTTATGCATAACTATTTTAACTAATTATTATTCTTGTTATGTCTGCAAAGATTCATTCTCTATATATAGCAAGCAGTATATTAGCAGTTTTAACAGAAACTAAAAAGGCTTTTTACTAGTAGTTTTTGAACCTAATTCACTTGAATTTCAAAAAAGACTTGTATTACTGAACTCAATTCACTTAACACTTAAATTAAAAAAAACCTTAGTTGCTATTACTTTTTGAACTCAATCTAATTAATCTAAAAAAAGACCTTTATTACTGTAGTTTTTGAACTCAAACTATTTAAATTTAAAAAAAGACCTTTATTATCATTATCTATTTTGTAACTAACTATTATTCTTGTTATATCTGTAAAGATCTATTCTCTATATATAGCAAGTAATATACTAGCAGTTTTTAACAAAAACTAAAGAAGCTTTCTACTAGTAGTTTTTAGATCCAATTCACTTGAATTTCAAAAAAGACTTGCGTTACTAGTAGTTTTTAAATCTAATCCACTTAATACTTAAATTAAAAAAACCTTAGTTGTTATTAGTTTTTGAATACAATCTAATTAAATTTAAAAAAAGACTTTTATTATAGTAATTTTTGAACTCAAACTATTTAAATTTAAGAAAAAACCTTTATTATCATTATCTATTTGTCATGTGCCTCTAATTTATATATAACTATTTTAACTAACTATTATTCTTGTTATATCTGTAAAGATTTATTCTCTATATATAGTAAGCAGTATACTAGTAGTTTTAACAGAAACTTAAAAGGCTTTCTACTAGTAGTTTTTGAACTTAATTTACTTGAATTTCAAAAAAGACTTGCATTACTAAATCTAATTTACTTAATACTTAAATTAAAAAAACTTTAGTTGCTATTAATTTTTAAACCTAATCCAATTGAATTTAAAAAAAACTTTTGTTACTATAGTTTTTGAACTCAAATAATTTAAATTTAAAAAAAGACCTTTATTATCATTATCTATCTGTTATACATCTCTAACTTATGCATAACTATTTTTTTTTTTTTTTTTTTTTACAAGTGACCTCTTTGGCCGTATATTTTTATTAAATTTATTATAATTAATTACAAGTAATGATTACAACGTATTTAACTAAATATACAACCTTAAGACTAATTTATCCTCGAGATATACTTGACTAAGACTTTATAACCCGTATTTATACTATCCTAGATTTTTGTTACATTACGACTTATCCGTTTAAGGTTCTTACTACATTCACTGCATCTCCTATACTTGCACAAAGCTACTTCCCAATAGATGGTCATCCATTACAGATATTTCGACATCGTGATCCTCATGGTCACTTCCTAATTAAGTATTCTGGCTTAAAAGTGTCTATTATCAACATTTACACAATGCTGAGACACAAAAGCACTTATATTATGTTGAGTTATGTTCACATGCTGTGTTCATACACCTTTTTGAGAACTCTCATGTGTTGGTAAGTACAGGCTATATTTCGTAATCCGAAGATTACTCCTAACTAGGTTTGTAATACATAGTACTACTTCTAGCTTTCTTCAGAAAAGGTTGGTGTTTAATATTAGTATGCCTTTGTATACTTTGTTGTATTGCTACTACCAGCTCGATGTTTCTAGCCATTTTGGATTATTACATGTCCTCAGCATATGAACTACCTACTCTGCAGCAGGAATCTACCCTTTTAAGTTTTTGTGTTTGCTAGAGATGTTCTGTATTCAGTAAAGCCAATATCTTATTACTTAATTGTATCCTGTATAATCTCTGCTTCTCTCACTACTCAGTTAGTTATTATGTAACCCTCCTAAGCAATTTTATTATACCACATAATGATGTTGGTTCCTGCCATACTCTTGCCAATATGGACTTACTTTTTCATACTACCGTATAACCAACTTCTGTGATACTAACTGTCACACATAGTACCACCTCTCCACAAGATAGAGCTGCTTCCAATAATTTCTATTCTGAATGTTGTACTTCACTTGGACTTCTCACGGAGCTTCGCATTCGACTATTAACTCCTTAAATAAGGTTACAGAGTATTTTTCACCTCTAGTCAGTCTTGAACCGTTAACCTTGTTCATAAAGGGTTGGTAGCTTAACCACTAAGCTACGGGTGCTAGACCCTTATTAAGATAACTTATATTACTAAGTGAATTTATTAGTTAGTATATATAAGATTATCTGTTGATAATCCTTTACAGTTTGTAATTATATAAAGAATATACAACCTATTATATATACAACTTTAGTTATTGTAAATCTAGTGATCTTAGTATAGTAGTTATGTTACTAGACTACTATACAAGAGGTCTATAATTCAAATTTCACTATCAACAAATTTGAATAATTATCTAGATCTTTGTACTCAACTTATTGTAAACTCTGTTTATTTCTGGAATTGTAACTCTGTAAATCTTATTGTATCAATATTATTTGAATATTAGAAGTATATTATAACATTATACAAATAAATCTTAATAGGATCTACAAACAGAAAATCTATATAATAAAAACCCTAAGCTAGTGAGGTAGTATAGCTTTCAATAGTTATATTAGCTAATACTTGATCTAAATAGAAACTATTACTCAAAAAATATAAATCAAGTTAAGTATGAGTAAGTCTGTTCTATAAAGAGAATTGGCAATACTAACTTAGCTTAGCAGCTAACTAGATTAGGAGAATCTACTTTGTAAAACATTCAAAAAGATTAGCAAACAATATTAGTAGAAAGCTATAGTAGGAATTGGAGTTATACAAATATTACAAAGGTCTAGTTAGGTAAATTTATAAAATAGGTATAGACTGTTCTAGTAGATATATTTACGAGATTAACTTGAGCTCTATATATTCATAATATTTGAGCAATACTATTTTAAAAGGATCTAAGCTAAGTTAGATAAATAGATCTGTAACGAGCTAGTTAGCTTAAGTGATTAAGTATTATAGTAATATTAGTTAATTCTGATATAAGTTAATTAAACAGAGTATTTAAATAAATAACTCACAAGCAGGTTATAGATATAGTAGCTTATGTAGAACTAAATAGGTAATCTACCTATATAGTAGACTATTTAAATTAGACAATAACTAAAGTTATATATATAATAGGTTGTATACTCTTTATATAATTACAAACTATAAAGAATTATTAATAAATGATCTTATATATTAACTAATAAAATTTACTTAGCAAAGTAAGCTACCTTAATAACAAAAAAAAAACAACTTTAGTTATTATCTAATTTAAGAGTCTGCTATACAAGTAGATTATTTGTTTAGTTTTATACAAGCTACTATATCTATAACCTACTTGTGAGTTATCTATTTAAATATTCTGTTTAACTAACTCATACTAGAATCAACTAATATCACTATAACACCTAATTGCTTAAGCTAGCTAGCTTGTTACAAATCTATTTACCTAACTTAGCTTAGATTATTTCAGATTATACTATACTTAACATATTGTGATATCTGCAAAGCCAATTAATCTTGAAATATATCTACTAAAGTAGTCTATATTTATTTATAAATTCATCTAGTTTAGACTTTTGTAATATTTATATAATTTTAGTTCTTATTATAGCTCTCTACTAAAATTATTTGCTGATCTCTGCAGATATTTTATAAGGTAAATCTTCTCAAATTCAGTTAGTTATTAAGCTAAGTTAGTATTACTAATTCTTTCTGTGAAATAGATTTACTTGTACCTAACTCGATCTATATTTTTTAAGTAACAGTTTTTATCTAAATCAAATATTAGCTAATATAATATCAAAAGCTATACTATTTCACTAATTTAGGGTTTCTACTATACAAGTCTTTTACTCATAGATCCTATCAAGATTTATTAATATAATATTATATTATATTTCTAATATTCAGATAATATTAGTACAATATAATTTACAGAGTTACAATCTCAGAAACAGATAGGATTTACTATAAGTTGAGTATAAAGGTCTGAGTAATTATTCAAATTTGTTGATAGTAGCATTTGAACTTTAAACTTTTTGTATAGTAGTCTAATAATTTAACTACTATACTAAAATTACTAAACTAATTGATAGTATTTGTTGATATTTATTAAAAGAATTAATTTATTTGTAGCTATAGGCTAAATGTAGCTGTAACTAAGATCAAATATAATATGATTATCAAAATAATTATTTTTATAAAAATAAAATCTACAATTAAGATTAAAGTTAAGGTAAGGTTTGAGATTTTATCTAGATATTAGTATTGTTACAAATGTCGGCCTTCTTAATTCAACATAAGTAATATAAGACACGGAAGAGGGGCTCTCAACAGTGTCCAAATAGAATATTACTTTACTGTGGCAGTTCGTTACAAAGTTAATGAAAGAGCAAAGATTATACTTTATTTAGAATACAATATCAATAATACAAGACTATCTATTAGTTTCTGTGCTAAGAGAATTCTAATATTAAGGAGATTGCAGAGGTAAAATCTAAGTTGGGGCAAAGAGAAAAGGGAAGGTTTATATATCTTTTTAGAAAAATAAGAAAAGTAATTTATCTGAATATTGTTTCTAAAATAACCCAATAACTATTTATCTGTTTCTTATAATTTATAGCTTGTTCAAAAGATTTCATCGAGCTAAATCTAATGGTTTAATTTAAAACTAACTTTAACTATTAAGTTTATTGAAAAATCAATAAATATATTTAAGAAATTAACTAAATAAATTAAATGACTAAACTCATTTTATAACATTTTTGTCCCCTTTAAAAATGAGTACTGTGAATTTTAACTGTGTCTAGAAGGTCTATAAAATCTTTATCACTCAGTTTATTTAATTTACTGAAAGTGATCTTAGTAGTGGAGTAGAGTTGCAGTAATTCACATACTTGAAAAATCTTGTAAACTTGTTCACTACATTTTCATATTCTAGTTGCTCGTAAAGATCCTAGAAACTTCTGTAAAATATTTCGAGTATACTTTATTCTTTTTCTATCTTCTGTTATACTTTCTCGTAATTATTCTAAATAGTAACATACCTCCAGAGTTTTGATTAATTGGCTTCATTATTTCCCTTTAGTTTCTTCTTTTAATCGAGAGATTATTTCTTGAAGTTTTTCTTTGTAAGTAGTTTTAATTAAAGGATCCATTCTTGTAAAAACTTTATCTTGTTCTGTTATCAAGTCATTAATAAATTCAGTGAGTGGGCTATTTGAAGAAAAGACAGTTTTTTCTTGATCTGGTTCTTGAAGAAGTAATTCTTCAGTGGTTCCTTCATTTAGTTCTTTTTGTTGTAAGAGCATAGTTATTTCTTCTGTTTCTAGGAGTTCATTTAAGTCTATGCTAGAAAAAAGACTTTCAAATATTTCTGGTTCATTTTCTATTGTTGGATCGTATTTTTTGTTTCTGTCAGTATTGTTATTGTTAAGAAAATATTTGTTTCATTCATTATAGAAATTTGATTTCTAGTTAAAACTAAACTATGATTTGTTGCGAGGGGGTCTTGATTCCAAATAGTTAGGAATTTATTTAGAGCGTTTAAGATTTGGGGTTGCAATTGTTGAGTGTTTTGGGTATTCATTTTTGGGGTATTAATTAAAAGTAACTATCTTAAGGAATTTCTAATTTAAGGAAAATTGTTGGGGTAAGGTCTATATTTATAAGTTTTGATGTTATATGAAAGGTAAATACAAAATGTTTCACAAATTTGGCATATAGATTCTACCAGATTTTGAAAAATTTTCTCTGAAAATCTTATTTGTCTATTACTATTACTAGTTGCCAATTTTGTTTTTTATAATATCTAG
>CAJVPM010002189.1:0-10323 GCA_910592325.1 Scutellospora calospora | reverse complement strand
TATATACTATAACTATTACTAATAAAATATATAATATAACTAATATATGTATAAAATATATAATAAATAGTATATATGCTATAGATTCATATTATTTTACAGACACTCAACTCACAAACATGCTTACTTCACAGACAATCACTTTACTAACAAGTTTATTTTATAAACAACTAATTTCTAGACAAGCTCATTTTATAGACAACTTATTTAATAGATAGCTCACTTCATAGACAAGTTTATTTCTATAAACTTCTCTAACTCTAGCTCTAACCTTAACTCTAATCTAATAAAAACAATATCTGTAAAATAAGTTGTCTATGAAATAAATTGTCTATGAAATAAGCTTATCTAAGAATTAGTTGTCTATGAAATAAGTTTGTCTGTGAATTGATTATTTGTGAAGTAGTATATCTGTGAGTTGAGTATTTGTGAAATAAGTGCTACCCATATGCTATATATATAATAAATAATAAAAGTATCTCAAAAACAATAGGTAATAAATATATTACATGTAATACATCTCCTACAGTAGTTACTCAGCTAATCAGATTATATGAATTATGATAAAAAGCTATAACTTAATTATCTTGAGATCTAGTAATTGAATTTTGATGATTATTAGCTCATTAGAACTGTCTTAGTAAGCTAATTCTAATAGTTTATATTTCATTTAATTCAGACTAATAGATCAAAAGTTATTAAGAAATTTGTATTTTTTTTTATGTTTTATATATTAATAGTATAGATAACTCTCTGGAATCTTCTACTAGAATATAGCAAGTATAAGGTTCAAAGACTTTTTAAAGGCTTCAGTAATGCAAATAAAATTTGAATACAGAAACATAACTTCTGTTAAGTTGCAGAAATAAAAATCTACTTGCAAAATAAGAAGCAAGAAAAGTAATTATACACAAATTAGATTATTAGATTAAAGAATAGAAAGCTAATATGCTTAACAGTAGAAACTACAACAAAGAAAAGTTAAAAGAAAAGGAAAGATTCAAGGCTATCTTTACAAATATCTTTAGTATAGCTCAAGAAACTTTACTTCTTAGAGCTCTTTACTTTACAAAAACAAAGTCAGTATATATTCTATATAATTCAAATAGAAACTTAAGTAGAATCACAAAAGTATTTTTCAAATTAAGTGAAGACAAAATAAAAGTATTAAAGAAGAATATTAACTACTATAATACAAGGCTTTATTAAAAAGTGTATATATCATAGCAGCAAGAAAGCTATAGAGAAAATAACTTTTTGAAAGATAAAAAGCAGTTTGTAAATTATAAAAATAAAGAAATGAGAAGAGATACTAGAAGAAGCTATATATATTCAGAAGATAAAGATTTTAAAAAATATGAAGAACAAGAAGAAAAATTGAATAGAAGTTAGCAAAATAGAAGTTTAGAAAAAAAACAAGATTAGTAGTTATATACTGATTATTATAGCAGACAAAAGAGTCTAAAAGAATGCAAATATAATATTAAATATTTAAGAAAAAAAAGATTATCAGAAAGCTTAAGCAGATCTATGATATATTTAGTTTAGTTAATAAAAAAACTAGAAGGTAAGCTAAGTAGTTTAAAGTATATAACTTCAAACTATTTTTAAAAATCTACTACAGAAGACTCTAAATAAATAAAAAAAAAACTTATAAATTTAAACAGAGTAATAAACACAAACTAAGGTTTAGATTTAAAAAACTCTTTCTGTAGATCATTTTGGCTATTTTTGAAGCTAAAGAAAAGTTGAAGTTTTCACAGAATTATTACTAAGAACAAGTATAAGAATTACTAAGCAAGAAGAAAAAAGACACTAAGATATAGATAGTTTATTAAGAAGAAAAAGGAAAATTTCAACAACTTAAAGAAATACAGAAGTTTTTCTCTCAAAACTTGCTATGAAAAACTTTTTTCTTAGAAAATTAGAAATTTGGTCTAACCCTGAAATGCAGATTAGCTTATGTAATACAAATACATAGAAAATTAGAAAAACAAACAAATATGTCAACAAATACTAACAAGATATGTTATATGACAACTAATAGAAAGGCAGCGCACAAGTCTCAAATTGGAAAATCCACAGGCAGAAAGGAAAATCTACAAAGAATTTAGAAAAAATCGTAAAGTCTTAAAATCAAGTATAGTATAAAGTTTTAGAATAAAAGGTAATATTAAAAGAAGATATAGAATACAGAAAGCTCTAAATACTTCATCCAAAAACTAACTAAAGAGTATAGATGAGAAATTATCCAAGAGGGTAGTATATTAGTACTAGGATTAGCAGATTATTTTGACGAAATAGTAGCAAAAACTATGAATGTAGATAAGAATATTATCACTTTAGCTAGACAATAGTATATTGTACTAGAAAGAGCTGCTTTTATAGAAAGAGTAAACAAAGTTAAGGAAGTATTAGAAAGAGAGCAAATTCTAGCAAACATACAACCAAAAATTGTAAATGAAATAACAGAGGAGATAGAAATAAGAATTGAAGAAACATTGATAATAGAAATAGAAAGTACTAAAGAAATAGATCTAGACAAATTAACAAGACAGAATATACAAAATAAGGAAAAATCAGATAGCATAACTGAAAAAGGGAAAAAAAACAAAGTATTAGAGAGCATGAAAGATGTTCAACTAGTAGAAAATAGTGTAAAAGATAACTTATGCAAAGACAAAATAGAAAATAAATTAGAACAACTAGCTGAAATAGAAAAGTTAAGATATAGCAGTGCATCTTTAGATAGGAGTATATGGGCACCTAACTCAGAAGCATGTAAAGACAAAGGAGAGATTAGAGTGAAAGTAGCAATAGTTAAGATTTTAGGAGATAATGCTAAACAAAGAGAAAAGTCAATCAAGTGGTCGTTAAGAAAAAACAAACATATCAAAGCAATTCAAGAAAAGTTTGAAAATGGAAACTAATGGTGTATCATATATTTTGATTGCAAAAAAGAGTACGAAGAAGCTAAGTTAAGGCTAGAAAAAAAGAAGGATGAATTTGACTAGTTAAATCTAAAACTTGAGGAAAAGAAGGAAAAGGTCAAAAAAAAAAGCTTAAAGAAAGGAAGAACTTCATAAGACAAAAAGAAAGAAAAAAAAATAAGAGAGATCTAAGCAAAGAAAGAACTCGAAGAAATACAAAAAAAGAGGTCTTTATTATACAATCAAACAGAAAAGAGTGAGTGCTCAACAAGCAGTAAACTAAGAAAAGAAGCAATATTTGACCAAAATGAAGAAGAAAAATTAGCTTCAATAAAAGACAAAAAAAAGAAAAGAATATACGAACATGAAACTCTTCAAAGCGAAAAAAAAAATTTCAACAAAAATATTGAAATAGTTAAAGAAGGAGAGATATATCTATATAAAGAAAAAACTATTACTGTATAGGATATACCTTACTATATAACAAGATCACAAGTCTTCTTTGTAATTAAACACCTAGGATATATTAAAAATATTGAGATGATAAGGGAAAATCATAGAAAAACAAGAGCAGAAGTTATATTTGAAGAGGAAAGTAGTTTTGTACAAGGAATCAAAGCTTGGGTTGTTCTTCTTACAAATGAGCTTTTAGTACATATAATACCAGGATTAAACAGAAAAGAGATATTAGAAAACCAAAAACGGTTTATAGCAAAGCTTTTCAATATTTCATAAAATATAAATGAAGTGCTACTATTCAGATAGCTAAAATATACTAGTGCAAGTGAAGTACATATTTTCAAGAATTCAAATGGAAACAACAAAGGTTATGTACTAGTATCTTTTAGAAGCCAATAAGAGATAGCTTAAGGGAAAAAGTATACTGTTAAATACTATGATACTAGACTTTTTTGAGAGATCTCTAAAGTTGAACTAAGCAAAGTATATTATACCAAAGAAAAACACAAGCAAGGATTTGATACCTATGGGTCTAGTACAAATAGCCTCAAGAGATGAGAACTATCTTTTGATAGGCCAACTATCCTCTATAGAAATGAAAAAAAAGTCTTGAGAGAAGAGAACAAATCAGAAAATGAAAAACATGTGAAGCTAGAAAATCAAAACGAAACCTATGCAGAAAAAAAAAAAAAAAGAATATCACAAAGAAAATAATTACAAAGGATCGTTTAATGATATGGCACAGCGCATTCAAGCTTTAAAAAGAAAATTAAGTAGTTTTAATAGTAATTGAAGTTATAAGACTCCAAATCACTTCTGAAAGTAGCTAAAGTTGAATTAACAAAGGCTCTAGTCAATCAAGAAGGAAAACTTGAGAGACAAAATAGAGCAGAAACAAGTACAAACTAAAACAAAAATGAATGCAAAGAAAATACAAGAAGAAAGGTTGAAGAGGTAGAAGATAGTAGTAGTAACAGGAGTAAAATGCAAGAGTTGATAAAGATAGATATGTACAATATTAATGGAATTAAAGAAGATAATACAAAAGTAGAAATACTAGCAGAATATGGTAAGTTAGAAGGATATAATATTATTGGAATAGTAAAAACTAATATAGAAGAACAAGAAGGCAAGTGGATAAATACAGAAGAATATGGATTATTAAGCTTTTGAACAGAAGCAGAAAAAAGAAAACAAAAAAGATCAGGAATTGGGCTACTAGTTGATCAGAATTGGTTAAGAAATATAGAAGTTTGTAAAAGGTTTAACCTGTATTTGCTTAAAGCTGAATTTTTCTTTAGAAGAGTAGTATTTTAAGTTTGAATAGTATACTTACCTCCTAAGAATGAAGAAGTAACGAGAAGAGTATACAAGATACTAATAGAAGAAATCATCAAGAATAGGAAAAATACAGTATATATGATCCTAGAAGACTTTAATATAGTTCTAAATGAAAGACTAGATATGAATAGTAAAAAAAGAAGAAATGCAGATACTAGTACAAGAATTACAAACTAGCTAAAGAATACTGACTATATAGAAACCTTTCGATTCTCTAACCCAAAACTAATTAAATATTTATGGTCAAACAGAAATATATCAACTAGAATAGATTATATTTGGACAATACAAAAGATAGGAAGCCTTATTTTAGATAGCAATATAGAATCAATGGAGACAGTAACAGATAACGATCATGGAATAATCTGAGTAAAACTAGACAGTACAGGTATTTTAGAGAAAAACAAGCAGAGAAGCAAGAAAGGACAAAAAGAGACAAGAAGAATATAACAATATCATAAAACAACAGAAGAAAATTGGTATAACTATAGCCAAGAAGTAGAAAAGATCATTAAAAATGCGAAAAAAAGAAAGGAAAAAAAAAAAACTAAACTGAAACAGAGTCTACAACAGATATTGATAAAGAATAGAAGCTAATAGCTAAAGCAATACAAGTAGCAGCGAGCAAGCACATTCTTTCAATAAAAATACAAGATTCTAAAAGTCAAATAAGAAAAGAAGCAACAAAATCTTTGATATATAGCAGAGCTAAGGTTCTGGGAAGAATATTTAGAAAAGGGTCTAAAGATGCAGAACAAAATATAGACAAGCTAGAGAAAGCAATTTTTAATGCACGAATAGAGCACCTTAACACAGAATATAAGATCAATATACTACTTATACCAGAAGTTTGGAGCAGAGAATTTTGTATTGAAATCAAAGAGTAGTAGAATATATTAAAAGAAAAAGCACAGAAAGAATTGCAAGTTGCAAAAAAAAGAGAAATAAAGGATAAAATCAAAAAAAGATTTGCACTAATGCCTAAAAGTCAAAAGCAAATATTAAACAAGTTGCTCGAATGTCTTTACAATAAGATCATAGTTGACAGGGTCATAGTACAAAGTAAGAATAAGTTTGAAAGTAAAAGGTTAATTACAGAAAGTGAAGATATTAAGAGAGAAGTAGAAAGATACTTCAAAGAACAATTCAGAAAGTAAAATCATCAATTCGAGCAATTAAATCATGAATAGGCAAATATATATAAAGAGCAAAGAAAAATTAATGAAGCTTAGTATGCAGAAATTATGAACAAAATAACAGAAAAAGAATGGTCAGAAGTTATAAGTATGCTAAAAGAAGATACAGCACTGGATATCTCAAGAATCAGCTATAGACTCATCAAAAAAGTAAACCCTAAAACAAAAGAACATTTAGTAAACTTTGCAAACAAAATAGTTTACAAGGGTAAATTTCCTAAAAAATGGAAGTTAGGGCAAATATATTTAATTCCTAAGAGTACAGATTGGGAATTTAATTTAGTGAGTACTAGGCCAATAATGCTATTTGAGATATTCAGAAAACTAGTAGTCAGAATTGTACAAAAAAGATTAAGCAAAGTGTTTGTCGAAAAGCAGATCTTAAAAGGAGCAAACTTCATAGGACTGCCTAATGAAAGCACTAATTCACATCTTAAATAATGTTATTGAAGATACAATTCAAAAAGACAAAGAGCTATAGATTGCATTCTAGAATATGTGAAAAGCTTTTGATTCAGTCAGTATTCATACTCTAGAGCTTGCTATGAGAAGAATCAAACTTCTAAAAAATCTAATCACCTTTATTAAGCAATTATATCAAAATTGCAAAATAAGGGTGATAACAGATCAAGGCCTAACTGACTTCTTTATAGTAGGCGATGGAATAGACCAAGGCGAAGTTATCTTCTCACTAATGTGGAGAATATTTTATGACCTATTACTAGTAAGAATATAGCAACTAGGAATAGGATATCAAATAGAGCTACAGTAGCCAGTAGGAATTGGAACTGTTATTCGTTTAACTGTGATTAATCGTTTATTTATTTTATATGGTTAAACGAGTAAAGATTTTAATAAACGATTAAAAACCGTTAAATTGTTCGCTTAATCATTTTAAAATTTCTAAACTGATGGTTCCAATTCAAAATTTACCTACCTAAATTCTCGATTTTAGTAGTCATTTATCGTTCTAATTCTGGACCTACAAAAGAAAGAAATAAGGTAAGTTTTCACTTTATTTATTTGTTTATTCGTAATAACCTACTTATTCTTGCTGTTACTATTCGTCATTCCAATTCCAGTTCTACAAAAAGAAGAATTTGAGAGGTGAGTCTCCTCGATTCTAGTTATCACTCATCATTTCAACTCTAGACCTACAAAAGAAAGAAATAAGATGAGTCTTCATTTTATTTATTTATTTTTATAACTTACTTACCTCTTCTTTGCGAACATAATCAGTTATTCTGATTCTGGACCTATAAAAGAAGAATTTGAAAAGTGAGTTCTTGTTTTTTTTTCTAAATTATTTATTCATTTATCTATTTTCTTTGATTCTAGTGGTTGCTTACTGCTCCAATTCTGAATCTACAGAAAAAAGAAATGAGGTGAGTCTTGATTTTAATTAATTAATTATTTATCTATCTTCCATAATTTACTTACCTTTTCTTGCCATCATCTTTTATCGTTCTAATTCCAGATACTTTTAGACTAAATAGTTACCCTTCATATTTGCATGGGTTAACCGATTATATAAACAATTATATGATTGCAGTCAAATGATTAAACTATCATATAAACGGTTACTCTGATTATAAAAATAGTTAAACGATTAAACGACTAATAAACGGTCAAACAATTAATAAATGGTTGAATGATTAATAAACAGTCAAGCGATTAATATAAGGTCAAAGATTAATAAACGGTCAAATGATTAATAAATGGTTAAACGATTTTTACTCGTATAACTTAAAGTTAAACGACGCAATTAATGCGAAACATAATTTTTCGCAGTTCTAATCTCTAGTAGCCAGTAGATATCGAAAGGCGAATCTACAAAACAGAAAAAGCTATAATTTCAGTACTGGCATACGCAGATGATACCACATGGGTAGCAGAATCTAAGTCTGCATTGCAAAAAATTATTCAAGTATCAAACAGCTTTTTTGTACTAAACGATATCGAGATAAACGGAGCAAAATCTGAAGCAATCGCTTAGAGACCTCAGAAAAAAGAAAAGAAAGAAGAATACATCCAAATTGGAATACTACCAAGTGCAATCAAAATTAAAGAACTAGAAGAAAGTACAAGGTTTCTGGGAGTTTGGATAAGCTTAAGAAAACAAGAGAGAACAAGTATTCTTCGATGCAAAAAAGAAATAAAAAAGCTAACATGTATACTAAGATACAAAAAGCTCTTAGTGAGTCAGATAATATATATAAACAATATAGTATTGCTTCCAAAGCTCAAGTATCTGCTAGCAAATATCTGCTTAAAGAAAAAATCATATGATGCTATACACTAGCCTATGCTTAGACTAATAAAATAGAAATTAGAACTTCTATCAACATGCACAAATACAACTCTCTAGCACAAAGAAATATTTGGAGTAGTAAGCTTATAGCAAAAACATATAGAGCACCATATATCTGAGCTCTTTGTTAGGATGAATACAAACAGTATCGTAGATATAACTACTTTAATGAGACTGAAACAGTCACAACTAGATGCAAATATGCCAGAATGTATTCTTATCGCAGAAAATATGAACTGAAAGAAAACTAAGCATAGAAATTTAGATGCTACAATATTGCAACAGGCAAAAAAGTTTGGTATAAGTATTGCAAAAAATGAGTTTACAGAAGGTTGGAGTTTTGCAAACTTGCAAAAAGGAAAAAGTTATTTTATTAGTAGCATTCTCAATAAATGCAATGTAAAAGAAGCACAAGAAAGTATAAGTAGGCTTAACTTATGGCATATAAATCAGCTATTAGATAACAAACAAAAAAGAATAGTTACTTGAAGACAACTTAAAGTAAGAGAAGGAAAGAGGCATGTTGGAAGAAAAGCAAAGTAGTTCTAAGCCTTAGAAAATGAAATCATAGCAGATAAGAGCTCAAGAGAAGTAAATGAAGAATACCAAAAAAGAAGAGAATTCCAGGTACAAGAAATTGAAAATATTAGTAACAATATAAAACAAATGAAAACAAGAAAGAAGTGAACTGGTACTTATCTTTATACTAGTTCCAGGTTTAAGATCCTGATTCTGGCTTCCATTAACCCTTTCTAGTGAAGTATAAGATCTAAAGAAAAAGAAAGCAAGCATTAGTAACAACACAAAACAAATGAAAAACAAGAAAGAAGTGAACTAGAACTTATCTTTATATCAGTTCCAGGTTCAAGATCCCAATCCCAGCCTCTATTAACCCTTCTCAAAAAAGTACAAGATCTACAGAAAAAGAAAGCAAGCATTAGTAACAATATAAAAAAAATGAAAAACAAGAAAGAAATGAACTAGTATCTATCTTTATATCAGTTCTAGATTCAAGATCCCAAAGATCCCAATCCTGGCTTATTAACCCTTCCTAGCAAAGTACAAGATCTAAAGAAAAAGAAAGTAACAACACAAAAAAAACAAAAAACATGAAAGAAGTAAACTGGTACTTATCTTTATATCAGTTTCAGGTTCAAGATCCTGATCCTGGTCCCCATTAACCCTTCCTGGTGAAGTGCAAAACCTAAAGAAAAAGAAAGCAAAAATTAGTAACAACATAAAACAAATGAAAAACAAGAAAGAAGTGAACTAGTACTTATCTTTATATCAGTTCTAGGTTCAAGATCCGATTCTGGCTCTCATTAACTCTTCCTGATGAAGTATAAGACCTAAAGAAAAGAAAGTAACAATACAAAAAAAATGAAAAACAAGAAAGAAATGAACTGGTACTTATCTTTATACTAGTTCTAGATTCAAGATCCTGATTCCAGCCCTCCCATTAACCCTTTCCAGCGAAGCACAAAACCTAAAGAAAAAGAAAGTAACAACACAAAAAAAAATAAAAAACAAGAATAAAGTGAACTAGTATTTATCTTTATATCAGTTCCAGGTTTAAGATCCTGATCTCAGCTCTATTAACCCTTTTTAGCAAAGTGCAAGACCTAAAAAAAAAGAAAGTAACAACACAAAAAAAATAAAAAACTGAACTAGTACTTATCTTTATACTAGTTCCAGGTTTAAGATCCTGATCCTGGCTCCTATTAACCCTTCTCAACAAAGTACAAGACCTAAAGAAAAAGAAAGTAACAATACAAAAAAAATGAAAATATGAAAGAAATAAATTGGTACTTATCTTTATACTAGTTCCAAATTCAAGATCCCGATCCTAGCCTCCATTAACCCTTCCCAGTAAAGCACAAAATCTAAAGAAAAAGAAAGCATTAATATATCTAAAACTCCAAAGCCTAATATGCTATTTGAATCATAAACAGAACTTGACAAATATATTGATGTTTATTGTAATTCTAAATACTTTTCTAAAATTATTTATAGAGCAGAATATGATAATAGAATAAGAAGGTATTATTATTATAAATGTGAATATTAGAGTAATTATCAAGAAAAA
>CAJVPM010002188.1:0-10324 GCA_910592325.1 Scutellospora calospora | reverse complement strand
GCATATTATATTGTACTTAGGTATTTTGTAGCATGTTTATATTGTATCACTAGTTTTAAATTGAATAAAATGTGAGCGGCAAGATCCTCTCGTTATAGAAAAAAAAAAAAAAAAAAATATATTTGTGATATATTGTTACAAGTATCAGCCTTCTTGATTCAACACAAGTAATATAAGACACAGAAGAGGAGCTCTCAATGGTGTCCAAGTAGAATATTACTTCACTGTGGCAGTTTATTACAAAGTTAATAAAAGAGCAAAGATTATACTTTATTTAAGATACAATATCGATAATATAAGACTATCTATTAGTTTCTGTACTAAGAGAATTCTAATATTAAAGAGATTGTAGAAGTTTAACCTAATCTGAGGCAAAGGGAAAAGGTAGGGTTTATATATCTTTTTTAGAAAAGTAAAAAAAGTAAAAAAAGTAATTTATTTGAACATTGTTTCTAGGATAACTTAATAACTATATTTCTGTTTCTTATAATTTATAGCTTGTTCAAAAGATCTCATCAAGCTGAATTTAATGATCTAATTTAAAACTAACTTTAACTATTAAGTTTATTGAGAAATTGATAAATATATTCAAAAAATTAACTAAATAAATTAAATAGCTAAAACTTATTTTATAACAATATAAAGAAATTAGAATAAGTCTTGGATTAAATAAGTAAATAGTATTTATTTCAGATAGTGGGTCTAACTTTAAAAAAGCATAACATCTTATGCATGAGATAAATATTTTAATTATATATCACATCTGTTATATTAACATTTGCATATACTAATATTAATATTATATTTGGAATTATAAAATAGATAATAGAGTTTTAACAATTCTATATATAGTACATCAAACCAATTTATTAGTTAAAAAAATAATCAATTCAATATTTTTAAATTAGATATTAAAAATATGCTAGTAATCATTAATCATTTCCAAAATTCTAATCTTGCATTATTCAAATTAAGAGAATTAGCTAGTAATATAATATTAAAATCTCAATATCTATATATTACCTATTGAATAATATTTACAAAATTAGCTAAAACTATTTTAGAAATTAAAACAAATTTAAAAGTATATATAATCAATATATTATATATACTAATATACAATATTGATACATATACATATTTAATCTATTCATATTTATTTTAGATTATCATACTTATATATATATCATATTTAATATCATATTTACAAAATAATACTAGTATTATAATTGATATTATTAATAATAATAAATTTTAGTTGAAACTTAAATTATTTTATGAATTATTAAAACTATATAATTATGTTATAAAAATTCTTGAAACTGAAAAAGCAATATTAGGTCAAGTAGCTGCATTATGAGTATAGTTTCATAAAATTATTAATAAGAACTCATTTACTAATAATAATTTTAAAGATTCTTTAATAACAAAAATTGATAATTATTAACAAAAAATCTATAATCCTGTTTTTTTGATTACCTAGTTTCTTCATCTGTATTATTATGGTAATAGATTAAATTTGATATAGCTTTTATATATTCAAGAAGCTGCATATATCTTTTTTACACTTTTTATTCTGATCATAATCAAGACTAATTTATTGATAAATAGTTGAATTATGCAAATTAAGAAGATCTATTTTCTGTATTATCTATTAAAAATTCTTTTACAAAATTTTTACTAAGATACTAGTGTACAGTACTATGCTAAATACAACTCCAAATTGAAGTAAATTTGTATGTTGTCTTTTATCAATTCTACTTAATTTTGCAACTTCTGAACAGATATAGTTTTTATTAGATAATATTATATATAGATAGTAAAATTTTTTATATACATATTATATAATTAAAACAGGTTATAATTATTATTATTACCTGTTTTAAAATCAATAAAAAAATGGGTTGTTTTACTATTTCTAGATAATATATATACAGAATATCATAACAGACTATCACCAATGCAAGTTGCAAAAATGGTATAGATTTCTTGGTATATAAGCCAAAATAAAAAAAAATTAAAACAAAATGAAAAAAAACTTAACCTTCGAAAAAAAAAATAAAATAGATAATAATATTTTGGATGATGACTATATTGATAGTAGTGATGATATAGACAAATTTATGGTAAATTTAAATCAGATATCTGAAAAATTAATAGATTATATTTATGTACTTGACGTAAATAGTGAGGAAACTATTCCAGCACTTATAGATATATTTGATTCTAAGACTGTTGAAAAATCTTTAAATTTTTTTATTAATCAATTGTATGTATAAATTTAGAGCTACTTTAAATTTTATTGATAATAATAATAAATAAAGTTATCAACCTTGTCGTTTAATACTTTAATTAATGTTTTTTATACAACCAGAGTATATTTCATTATGACTTAAATTCCTACGTATTAATGAGCGTGCTATAGTTGTTGTTTATTAATCCAGCAATTAATGTGTATTCATATCAGATATATAATTAATAAAAAATTTTGATACTTTGCAAACAAGAAAAAATAAATACTCGTCTTTTGAAACTATAATTTTAATATTCTCTCATTTTAATAAAATACCATTTAACACATGGTATAAGGACATATCCGAGCACTACTTTAAAAAAATGTACGGAAATGTTGGTATATTTTTTATTACCTTCGTGGTACTAATACTAAATAGTACGTAGCTGCACCTTAGCTGTACCATATATTATTAAGTAGTTTTTAGTTAATAACTCGGGCTAATAATTAATAACTATTATTAATTATTAATAATTTAGGAGGTTTCATCAACTAGGGTATACCTTTTTTATCTGTGTTAGTATTTTTTTGGTAAGTGGGTCAGTTAAAACCAAGTTTGTTTATATATAGATCTATATATTGCATAAGTTCTATTCTTGATATTTATATATAAATAAATTACTAATGCATCAAAAAAACTAACCCTAACGAACCTGGCTTTAGACATCCCCTAAAAAGGATTTTATAATACACTTAACCTAGTAATATTGCTACGTATATTTGTTGAAAATCACAAATTTTTATAATACGTACGTAAAATTATAGGCGCTGAGACCAGTCCATTAATGTTTTTGGTTCGGTCCTAAAATCGGTACTTGATTATCAATTGTATTGGCTAGCTAAGCAGTGTTGGCACTTGGTAGATGTTCATATTTTTTAAAAAATTTGAAATAGTCCAAATTTATATGTCCATATTTTGTCCATATTATTTTAATTAGTCCAAATGTCCATATTGGCCAACATTGTAGCTAAGAGATTCAATTATCGTTATGTAATATACTTTTTTTTAATGATATTTATGAAAACTGGTTAGACTGGTCTCAAGACCGAGGACTGAATAACCGTAAGACTGGTTAAAGAATCTTTCCAGGACTTGTTTATCCCTAGCCTAACCAGACATGAGGTGTCCTATTTCGCATAAAAATAATTCCAGTTATACTATTCTTTTGAACAGATGTTAAAAAAAATGGCTGATGCAGTCAATCTCTCCGTCACAGTGATTAAAGCCATTACTATTATTATTTCTCCCATTTTTTCCTGTAATTAACGAAGTCATAAAATTGGTATGGAATTTTTAATAAGCACAAATTCATAAACTATCTTAGTATACAGAATTATTTTAAATTTTATTTATGATATAATAAACAAATATTTTCACAAAAAAATTTTTTACCTATCACTATTTCAACGAATTATTACCGTAAATTTGATGGTTTTTAATGATCAATTTTTTTTTTTTTTTTTTTTTTTAAGATTTAATTTACCAAATAATTTAGATATTTACTTGGAATTTCAACATTACAAGTCATGTACTGTTACAAATTAAGTAAAAAGAAACCTTCGATTCTCAAGCTATCAAAATAATTTTGGGAAGAAATTGCAGTTGAATTGAATTATTTTTTTATATATTTTGTGACTTTTCATATTTATTGATACAGTAAATACGATTCAATTTGCTATAATAGATTTAGATACACACATTCAAGAAGTGTAATGGAAACTTAACACCGGATATTTTACAATTATAAAACACATCCTTCCAAATAAGATTTTATTAAATTCTTTTTAAATAGAGAAGATTTTTTTTAGCATCATTACTATCCTTATCAATTGACTACATAGAATTTTGAGAATAAAAATAAATTTAAATATGCACATAAGGCATCCTTGTCAGAACGCATATAATAAGATGATCCGCAGTTTTTGTTTCACGTTTTGGGAATACTATTGTTGTGCAAAATTATTTAAAAGCAATTGGATTGTGTTTATTTTATAGCCATATATATTTGAGTAATCCATTTAGCACGTGCTGTGTTTAGGGATCAAGTCATTAACGTTAAGGTCAAGGCTAGAATCAAGGGCAAAGAAGGATGATCTGTTGACAAAAGTAGTTAGTTATCTTTATCGGTGAAATGTCCTGCATGGGAAATTAAGTTAGTAAAGATACTTTAATTATTGAATCTGTTATTTCACACCATATTATTTCACCGTATTATGAATAATTTTTTAATATGGAAGTAATCCAATCAAGGATTCAAGGATGTGAAGAATGTAAGAATTTGGGAATATAAGAATACCAGACAACAACCTATTGTGTATTATATAAGAACAGGTTTGGATCCTGGAATTTAACAATAGTTACTTACTCAATTTTTATTATTATATATTGGGAATAAATGAAAGAATTTCTTTATTATTACATTGCTCGGAATTAACGAAAAGAAACTAAACAATATAATATTGACAACAAAAATCGTGAAACCTAATCACGAAAGAACTCTAAATTATAGATATTAAGTTTGAGATGATATGCTTACCTTCTTATACGAAACTGATATTTTATTGTACAAATAAGAATTACATTGTGAATTACCAATGTTTACATACAGTCCAATATTGTCATTCTATCGTTATTGACTTCACAAATGAGAGTCCGTCAATAGATTATAAAAATACGGTAAAAAATAAAAGACATACATAAGAGTAGATCAAGTGCCATTTTACGATAAATTAAAACTAACCATTTATAAGTAAAATGCACTTCTGCGACATTGATGATTGAATGAGAATTTTTACAACGTATAATAAATATTATTTCAATAAACTAAGATCTTAAGTTACATACTATACTCATATTACCTTTCTAAATCGTTATTTTCGATTTTATTCTATTTTTATTTTTACTCAACAAGCTGAATTTTAACTTGTATATACTTACCACTATACTTGCCTTGTTAAAAGTTTTCCTCTAAGCAAAGTTTTTAACGATAGAGATCGATAGAGATCACCTTCACTCAATAGACGTCTTGAGAGTAAAAGAAGTCTATAAAACGTTTTGGTTAAACTTTACTTTGTGAAACCAAAAGTTGCCAATTGACAAAGTGGCTTTTCATAGTAAAGTTTACTTTAAAAATTTTTTTTTATATTGTGTGACTCAGGTTTTATGAGCTAATAAAATCGAATGTCTGCTATGCTACACAAGCTGCTATACCTATAACCTGCTTGTGAGTTATCTATTTAAACACTCTGTTCACCTAACCAATACCAGAACTAACTAACGTCACTGTAACATCTAACCGCTTAAGCCAGCTAGCTCGTTGCAGATCTATTTACCTAACTCAGCTTAGGTCCTCTCAGAATATGTATTGCTTAACATATTATGGCACGCAAAGCTCTGATTAACCTCGTAAGCAATCCTACTAGAGTAGTTCATGCCCATTTCATGAATTCACCTAGCTTAGACCCTTGCAGATGTTCGTACAACCCCAGTTTCTACCGTAGCTCTCCACCAGTTTTCCGTGTCTATCTTCTCGGATGTTTCATGAGGCAGATCCTCCCAATCTAGTTAGCTACCAAGCCAGGTTGGTGTTACTGATCCTCCCTGTGGAATAGATTTATGCACACCCGACTTGATCAGCATCTTTTGACGATAGTTTCTTTTCTGGATCAAGTGTTAGCCAGTGTGACCGTCAAAAGCTGTACTACTTCACCAACTCAGGATTTCTACTATGCAGGTCCCCTGCCCGTAGATCCTATCAAGATTTATTCGTGTAATGTTATACTCTCTGAACATTCCGTCACACTTCCAATATTCGAATAATATTGGTGCAACGTGATTTACAGAGTTACAACCCCAGAAACGGACAGGGTTTACCATAAGTTGGGTACAAAGTCTGAGTAATTATTCAAATTCATCAACAGTGGGATTTGAACCCCAGACTTCTTGCATGGCGGTCTGGCAACCTAACCACTATACTAAGATCGCCAGACCTTTCTATTTTTAAATTTTGATTCTCCTGTTTTTTATTTATTATAATAAAATTTAATATGCTATTTTTTGACACATTAGTCTATCTGTTACCAGATAATATTAGAAATATAGAATGTGATATAAAATGTTAAATACTACATTGAATATTTTCATATATTTTATCTAAAATATCTATACTTAGCTATTTATGTGATAAAAGTTTATACTTAGATTTTAGCATGTAAAATAGTTTAATTATTTCTGAGTCTTTTATGAATAATAGTGATGCATTAGCTGAAAATAATACTTTAAGTAATTGATAATTAATAGATACTTTTTCTCTAATAGACAAAACTGAAGCATTTTCAATTTGAAATAATAGATTGTTATCAACTTGAAGTAATAGATTATTATCAACTTGAAGTAATAGATCATTATCAACTTGAAGTAATTGTTTTTTTGTAAGTTTTTATTTTTTTTAGTATTAGTATTTTTTAAAATATTTTTGATATTAATATGCTCATCTTGATAAATTTCTTCACATCTTTCTAATAAATGTTTAGCCATTTTTGAAGGTTCTCCAGAACAATTTTGTTTACAAAAATTACATTATGCTAAATAGTATGAACTATTTAGCTTTTCACCTTCACTAAACCATTGCCAAATTGGTTTTTTTTTTCTTCCAAATTTACGTTGAGGTGATATTTGAACACTAGCAATGTGAAAATTTTTAACCTGAATGTTATATTACTAATGTTTTTATTATTTTTTTGTAAACAATTAAAACAAAGACCAGTTAAAATCTCGAGGAATAGAATCTTGACAAAGCCAAATCCTGACAAGTTTTCCTGTATTAGGTTAGTGTTCGCTAAATTCTGGTTAATTTTTGTTGGGAATTTGGTTGCTAGGATTGTTTGTCAGGTTGGTTTGTTAGGATTTTGACCCAAACAATTACATACATATGCAGTTATTAAAATGCTTGCATACCCATTTTTAACAATTACCGAAATTACTAATAATCATTAACTATTATTAACTAATTAATAATTGTTTTATTATTAACTAACAACTCGGTAGTCCCATCACTAGTATACCCGAGTTGCACAAATTTGAAAGTTTTATTCTACAGATTCTAGTGTTAGAAGTGTTGATGTAAACTAGTGTTAAGGTTAATATGAGTGAATGTTTAACGAAATGAATTTCTTTAGAAATCAGCCAATCAAAAAAAACCGAAAATTTTGTTCAAAAACATATCTATAAATATAAACATGATAAGCGCTAGGATCAAATGAGATCGAATGTTCCACTAACATTTATTAAAGACGATTTTGACAATACTAGTAGGTAATATAAAGTTATTACATTATGTTTCTAACTTTTAAAACGAAATAACCAATTATTTCTTTGAAGTAAAAGTAGGGATGCGGTTATACTAGTATAATAAAAATTCTAATATAATACAAAAGTATTATACCGTATTATCAGTTATACTGTACTGAATAACATGGTATAATGGTAATATATCGATATAGATTAAATTATAATTTTTAAATGCGATAATTTGAGCAAGTTATATTATAGTAATTTTAGCCAATCAGAATTCTCACTGATTAGTCAATAAAAAATGAAACTCTGACTTGCTCGCGCTTTGTTGACATTTTTATTTTTTTTATTTTTTTTACAAAGATTAAATAATAATGTCTAGCATACGTAAAAGGGATCATGATGACGAGGTAATATATTCTAGAAATAGACAAGCAAGCAAGCCCTTTTCTATTAGACTCCTTTGTGAGGTCATTTGTGCAATTTGTTTGTTGTAGTGAAAAGGTACAAATATGGGGTCTTTGCCTTGAAATTACCTTACGGGACTTAGTAAATCATATGCTCTCTCGCTCTCGTTCTCTCTCTTTCATTCACTCTCTCACGCGCTCCTCTCGTTCTCACTCACTCTCACTTGTTCTTTCTCTCTCTGATCCAAACTCGATTTCTAAGGCAAAGACCCCATATAATTGCAGAAGTGATTCCAATGTTATGTAGGTCAGTTCGAAGGTGATGTCTGATGACGCCACTAGCGTTTCTCCTAAAGCAGGAGTTAAAAAAAAAAAAAAAAAAAAAAAAAGGCAGTCTCCGTTCGATCTACATATTCATTGAAGGCCACTAGGAAATCATCTAATAAAGTTTCTTTAATAAAGTCTACTGATTCCAGAGGAAGAATCAGTTACGCCTTCCTTATTAAAAAAACTTACGCTTGCTACACTGTTATAATATTATTTACTTAATGAACATTTCATTAATTTGATTTTTTTTATTATAATTAGAATAAAGAAAATCAATTACAAAAAAAAAACAAAAACTAAGAGCCGTGTACTTAAGTATTATCTTTGATCTTTGAATAGCTAAACTACGTGTATTCACCTTTTTATCTTCTTAGTGACACTAGTGAAGATGACAATATAAATGAATATATCGACCTATCGGAACTTAAACTCTATCCAAAAATGCTAAATCTTGTTAAAAATAAAGTTCTTCAACTCGTGAATCGTATGGAGACTGAAAAATATCAAGACATTATAAAGATAATCGAAAAAAAAGGATAAGGAAACATTAGAAATAGTGGAAAGGGTAATGAAAAAAAATGAATCCGAAAAATTAGAAATAGTGGAAAGAATCATTAAAAGGGAAGAAACAGAAAAACGAGCCATTATTGAAAGGAGAGAGGCGTCATTACAATTAGAAAGTATATGTGGAATCAGAGGTGGATTGGAATTTGTCCGCTCACAAGTAATTTTTAATGCTTAATTTTAGTGCTTAACGAATAGTTTCTTGTTTTTGTTAATTGGTTTTAATTTTAATTTTATCTTTTCATAATAGATTTTATCTAAAAATAACAATTCTTCTTTTGAAGAACCTATTGATAAAGTTCTTTCATATTTATCAAAGGACAAAGATTTCACTGATTTTTTAGAAACATCTTGCCGAAAAAACCATCTTAAATTAGAAGATGTAAAAAAATGTATAGGAGGGCTCTATCATACAGCTTCGAAGCATCTACATGGACATGGAAATATTGTTATTAATGAACAGTCGTGGTCGACCAATGAGATTTTTTCGTTGGCAGTTATCTTCGAATATTACGAAGTTCCCTGGACTTATTCTGGGAATTTTCCTTTCAAAATCGGTCAATAATTATAATGATAGCTGATAACAATTCATATGCTTGATAATAACCAAAAGGTGGGTTTTTTATATATATTGTATATTCATAAGCTTTTTTGGTCATAACAAAAAAGTTGGGGTTTTTTATATATATAATATAAATAAATTGGTATAAATCGTTGCTTCCTGACATTGCTTCTGGCAAATTTAATCAAATATTCGTTAGAGATTTGTCACATGATTGATTGGTCCTCATATAGGGTGTCTAGCAAAGAATAAATAACAACAAGATGGATTTTTATCTTTCGCTAATACGTAAAATGTAAAATTTGTAATTAAACTTGATATCAGACAGAATAAACGATCGCTTGTTTTGCACTTCGTGGGAATATGACCATACGACATGCCGAGTTAAATAAACTAAGCAACTGAAAATGCTAGCAAGGCCTAACCTAGGGATGGATCAGTCCGTCCTAGTCCCTGTCAGTACCTAAATTTTAATTTTCAACAAATATGGGGCGGAGCGAGTTTTTAAAAAAATCATCTAATTTAACGTTTTTTTAAAAATTAAGATTAGGGTTAGGCTGTTTTCTAGTTAGATTTAGAAAGGTATATAGGTAAAATTGCCTCACCAACATTTTTTATCAATGCTCTAAAGCGAGTTTTGACTACCGTTTTCTGTATTTTTCGCAATTTTCTCTTTTTTTTCGCTTGTTTTGTTTCAAAATCTCACAATTTGATTGGTCGATCATTTGACGATAGGCCGGGTGTAAGACCCGCGGGTAGGGTTGGGGGCACGGTTAGGGTAGGAGGCACGGTAAAATTTTCGGGCATGCCTTAAACTGAGGCATGCCCTACTTATCGTGCCTTGGGCATGCCCCTAGTATATAAATCATATAATAAGT
>CAJVPM010002187.1:0-10325 GCA_910592325.1 Scutellospora calospora | reverse complement strand
CAGATAAATTAGTCTGAGTTTCAAATCTTGTCATATAGTTTAAGATTATACCTTGTTATACATAGTATTTAAAAAAATTTCAACTGTAAATTTTTAATTAAATTATTAATAAAGATAGAAACATGACCTCACCTTAGCTTTGCTTAAAAAAAAAAAAAAAAAAAAAAAAAAAATAACAAAGTAATTATTATAAAAATTGAATTTTAACAACTTCATACTATGAAGTCAGCATTGAAGTCTCTAAATACAAAAAGATAAACAAATAGTAAAGGATAAAATAATAGAATTAAATAAAATGAAGAATATAAAAAGGAATTTGATTTTAATAAAAGTCTATTTTGCTATTAAGGAAAAAGCTATAAAAATTAAACAAAAAATCTATAAATAAGTCTATACTAACTTCAGTACAGAACTATACTATAATAAACCTAAGTTAAAATCTAAAAATAAACTAAAAAAGCTAAATAAAGAAAAGTATAATATAGATGAATTGGAGTCTCAGAATAAACAAATATTTTTAGAATTTATGAAGGACTAAAGCTATAATCTATACTATCTTTACAGATACAACTTATATTAAACAAAACTTATATTAAACTTTATATAAAAATCAGTAATTTATCAAAAAAAAATTCAGAAAATACTAAAGCATAATCTAATTATGACTAGCAAAGTTTTTGAGCTACTTTAGTTTGTAATAGTTAATAAAAAAAAAATAGAAAACAATAATTTTGTATAAACTACTATAAATTAAATATAGCAACTAAAAAGAATAATTACTCTTTTCATCCTAACTCTATAATTAATAGCAAAAACAAAAATACTACTATATTTAAGGTTATTCAATTATTCCTATATCTTAATATAACTATTCATATAGACTCAAATCTCTTCTGTCTATATACTCTCAACTACTTCTACACACCAATTGAAAACCTTCTCAACTACTACTCCTAATACACCTTCTTCAAACAACAACTACATACTAAAAAAATTATATTCCTTGAACAGCTTACATCTTCTAACAATACAACACTTCTTAACTAGATCCACATCTCTACATACATCAAATACCTTCCTACTAGCAGAAAACCAAAATAGTTTTCTACACTTGAAAATACTATTCTTACTAACTCTTTGACTCATACAATCTCAAACCAAATAATACTTTCAGACATTAATACTCTTTCTCTCTCTACTGGTCACTTCACAAACAAACTATTCTCCTGACTCTTTATATATGATAATAATAATATTATCATAGGAAATACATGCAGCTATAACTACTCTACTAACACTATTTCTATAACATACTGGCAAACAAATATTAACCTATCTATGACTACTCTCTACCCTACTCCTCCAATTTCTTGCTATCTATACTCTGGTTATAACCTAAACTCTCCACGTATTGCAAATTACTACATCTTCAACATCTCTGCTACTCTTTCTACTAAGTTTCTTGGTAGAAAGATATATAATAACACATCTAACAAACTAAAACTGAATACTCATTATCTTGATCTACTATACTTAATTATCCTTAAAAATCTAACTAACTTACCTCCTTCACCTTCAATTATAATCTCACAAAGTTCTGTCTGTACTATTTTTTTCTCAAACTCAGCCTCTTATAAACTCAAACAGTTTGCATATAACAACTAATTCTCTTCTAACTTCACTTTCTTTACTGATAGATCTGTATTTAATATTACTACTGACTGCTACTCTATGAGTATTAGTTAGGTACAAATATCAAACAACTCCATAGTTCATATCTACTCAGCTCCTATAAAAAATTAGCTTTTCTCTTATAAAGCTGAATTTATTGCAATCCTATTAGCTATCAGTACTTGCTTACAGTATAGCAATATCTATATCTACACTAACTCCTAATCTATTATATCAAAATATATCAAAATTACTACACAACCTTCTAAATCTAACAAGATATACTCTTACAATTACTGGCCTATTTGGCATACTCTACTTAATTTAATTAAATCTTTCTCTCTAAACATCACATTTCACAAAGTTCTTGCATACCAAGATAATATCTTTAATAATCTTGCTAACTCCTTTGCTAAAAACAATACATCTCTTGACTATTTGGACTTTAAACAGAACAATCTATACAATCCATCATATTTCTACTAATATAATAATCTTAATATTAAATAACCAACTTGCTGCTCTATTAAAAATATTTGCAATACTCACATTATTACTATGTAGTCATCTCAAAACTGTATAAGCTATATTATACTAATCTTTCATCAAATTGACTAGAATGCTACATAGCTCTTTCTTAATAACAATTACAAATAAACTTATAACTATACAAACTTTCAAATTTGTCAAGCAAAATCTTTTCATATAAAAAACTTTCTAAACTCTCTTCCTTCTATCTCCAACTTACATAACCTATATCCTTACTTATACTCAACTAATAACTGCATTTCATACAACTCTCATAAACACAGCTTCCACTGGATTACTTGCTCTAAAGCTATATCTGCTTCTCATATTCTATTACAAACTATTGAACAGGTTATCACTTCCTCTCTATTAGACTTACAACCCTATGAAATAAATCAACTTCAACAACAACTCTTTCAACATATCTGCTTATCATTTTCATTTAATACTCTTTCCAACTAAGCTAATATCTTCTCTACATTACAAGGCTTTGTCTCTAAAGCTATAATAATACTATAAATTTATATACTAATTTGTATAAAATTGTATTAGATATTACTATTTAATCTATCTCACAATCTATATAAGCAGGCCTGGAAGCTATACTGCCTATATTTATCCAACTGGAAAATACAAACAACATCTCTTGATATCCAACTTCTCAAACTATTCTTTCAACTTCTCAAAACTTATTATCACGTTCTTGAACACAACTTATATTTAATTGTACCTGTAGTCTTTCTAACCAACAATATACAAATTCTAATTCCTGTCCTTCAAAAGGACTAGCTCTTCACAAAATTAACATTTGGTCCTCTATATAAATTAAATACAGTACTCCTACTAACTATATTCTAAACATTCAAATCTAGGTAAGTTTTAACCATTCTAGTAGATTTAGATTGCAGATAAATTAGTTAGTTCTTCTTTCTATAGTCTGAGCTTTATTCTTGTATCTAAATTTGTAACTCTGAGCAACTCTATGTAGTTTTTCTAACAAGTTTATCAATAAAGATAAGAGCAAAACCTCATCTTAAAAAAAAAAAAAAAAAAAGAATAATTACTCTTTTCTTTGAATTAATAATCTATTAGAAACTTTAGCCTACTCTAAATAGTTTAATAATTTGAATATAGCTAGTAGATATTAGCAAATATCTATAGAACCTTAGAACTAAGAAAAAACAGCTTTCATAACTCAGTTTAGTATCTATAAATTTATAGTTATGCCTTTCAGATTATATAATACACAAGCAATACTCCAAAGTTTAATAAATATAGTCTTAAGAGACTTGCTTTAGAACTTTGTAGTAGTTTACTTAGATAATATCAAAATTGAATTAAAAATATTTGGATAATATTTGGAATATCTTAAACAAGTATTAGAATATTTCAAGAATATTAGTTTAAAATTGAATTCTAAAATATATATTTTTTTTAAACAAAAGTTACTTTTTCTTAGTCATATAATCAGTAAAAAGATATTAAAACTAATTCTATTAAAATATAAGCTATATAAAACTATCTTAGCCTTCAAAATACTACTCAACTCTAAGAATTCTTAGGTCTTGTATTCTACTATTGCAAATTTATAAAAAGTTTTTCTAAAATAGCTGAACTATTAAATAAATTTCTCAAAAAGAAAATAGATTATATCTGAACTTACTCTAATTTTAAAAAACTATTTCTGATGGTTCTACCACAAAATCCCAAAAACCATTTTTCCAAAAGAGTATAATACCAATTAAATTAGCTAACATTATAACTAATGCTAGCTAACCTTGTCAGTATTAAGTTCTTTTGAGAATATGTCTTTCAGGATTTTGTGGTAAAACTATTTCTGATCTATACTGATATATTAACTATTGTTTTAGAAGCAATACTCTCTCAAAAAAATAAAGATAATAAGAAGTATATAATAGCCTATACTAATTGAACACTAAACTCTTATGAAAAAAATTATTCAATTATTGAACTAGAATATCTATAGTAATATAGTCTATTAAATATTTTTATTATTATTTGTATAGGCAAAAATTTACAATTATTACTAATTATTTTGTATTAACTCATTTCAAAAATATAGCTAACTCTACTAGATGACTTGAATATTAAATAAAAGTTTTAAATAGATATAATTTTAATATGATTAATTAATCTAGATATATATACTCAAATATAGATTTATTAAGTAGAATACAACTTTAAGGAATAATAACATCTCTAATTATCTAACTAGATATTACCTGATAAATACTACTAGCAAATATTTATATTGATAACAACAGATTATAGATTCAAATATATATTATATATTAGTACAATTTCTTACTAATCATATTCTGTCTAATAATTTAGATAAGAAGAAATAAAGAAAAATTAAAAACAAAACTCAATTCTTTACAGTAGTAAATAGACTACTCTATAAGCAAAACAAAAAGAATTCTACTTGATCTTTTAAGATAGTAAAATATAATAAAGTAAAAATAATAATATATAACTTATACTTTAATCCTTTTACTAGATATTTTAAAATTGATAAAACTTTTAGATAAACAGTTCTTTGATACTATTAGCCTCAAATATTTGAGAATATAAGAACCTATATACAATTTTTAAGAAATGCTAACAAAGAGACAAACCTACTTAAACTAAACTTTTATACTCTATAAAAGTAGAACAACTTTTTAATTGAATAGGAATAGATATTATTATACTCTTACTTATAATTAAATAAGGCAATAAGTATATTTTAGTTACTAGTAACTACCTAATCAAGTAGTCTGAAGTCTGAGCTCTAACTAATACTAAAGCTACTTAAGTTGTACTATTCTTCTATGAGAATATAATTTGTTATTATAGATATCTTAAAGTCTTGCTAACTAATAAAAAAACTTATTTTGTAAATAAAATATTAAATTTTTTCTGTGATTAATTAAGAGTAAAGTATAAGCTTTCTTCTGCATACTATTCTCAAACTAACAGACTTATTAAACAATTTAATAGAACTTTGTATAAAACTCTAGCAAAGTTCTATAATAAAAACAAGAATAATAAGGACTTGTATATACCTTCAGTTCTTTTTGCCTATAGGATTATAAAGTATAACACTACTAGGTATGAACTCTTCTACCTTATCTATAAATATAAAATAACTTTTTTTGTAAAATTTCAAGTTGAAACTTTAACTTCTAAAACACAAAGAGAGGATGACTAACAAGATTTACTATGAAGAATATATTATCTAATAGAAAAATTAAAAAAGAACTAAAATCAAATTTAAAGAAATATTGAAAAGTTATAGATCTATTAAAAGCAAAAGCATAATAATAAACTCAAGCAAATAATAAAATATAAAGTAAATAACCTAGTATTATTTCATAAAAGTTTACTCAAAAGAAGACAAAAACTCATTAACCCTTGAAAAGAATTCTACTATTACATAAAATACTTGCTAAAGGAGCTTATAAGTTGAGGACTATAGACAAAAAGTTTTCAAAGATTCTGTAAATAGTGATAGGTTAAAATTATATCATCAATATATTTTACTTGAACCTATAGTAGTAATAGAGACTAATTAAGCCTGAAGTTCTTAAAAGCTGAGCTTCGTACAAATTTTATTTATTATTTATTTAATAGTTTAGTAACTAATTGTTCTGATATCTTGAAAATCTGTAACTAAAATTTTATTCATATCTGGTAATCTTAGTGTAGTGGTTAGATTGCCAGACTGCCATATAAGAGGTCTAGAGTTCAAATTCCACTGTCAACAGAATTGAATAATTACCTAAACATCTGTATCCTACTTACAATAAACTCTGCTCATTTCTGGTGTTGTAACCTTGTAAATCACATTGTACTAATACCAATTGGAGTATTGGAAGTGTGATGAGGCATTTGGAAGAGTGTAATGTTATACAAATAAATCTTGATAGAATCTACAGGCAGAGGACCTGCATAGTAGAAATCCCAAGTTAGGTGAAGTAGTATAGATTTTAACAGTCATACTAGTTAATATCAAATTTGGAAAAAGAAATCTGCGTATGAAAAGATTAGCAAAATAGATACAAGTAAGTCCTGAGTACAGAAGGATTGACAAAACAGGTACAAGTAGTCCATTATATAAGGTTATATGGTAACACCAATCTGGCTTGGTAGCTAACTAGATTTGGAAAGATCTGTATCATGTAATATCTAATGGCAAAGCAGGTAATACTAAGCAACAGATTTGGGAGGATCTACTTTATGTGATATCTGGAGGCACAGATGACTAACTTAGTAGAAGGCCACAGTAGGAACCAGGTTTGTACGAACATTGAACAAGAGTATATGCAAGCTAGATTAGGATATAACATAGCATATTTGGGTACTACAGCACTTATCGATTAGAAAGTTGGTGAAAGGGTACCTGAGATAGGCCTAGGCTTAGAATCATAAAGTTTGTGGATTCATGTTAGCTCTGTTAATGTCTTCTAAAAATGGAAGTAATATGGAATTAGATGAATTTAGGTAATAAATGATAGTGGGATAGGAATGGCATATAGCTAGAGAGTTTAAATAGGGAATTTTCAAATAAATTTCAGGTATAGTAGCTAGTGTAGAACCTTAGGCAGACTACTTAAATTAGACAATTTAAAGTTGTATATGTGGCTAGTTGTACTCTCACATATGTAATCATTGCTCAAAACTATCTATACCAATAAAAATCTTGCTGATGGCATGTTTATCAAGTAAAAAAAAAAAAAAAAAAAAAAAAAAAAAAATTTGTATTATAAATTCTAAAATACATATAGTATATACTGTATAGTTAAAGCTATGATTAAAGCTATAATTAAAGCTATGATTGATATAATAAAAAAGTTTAATTTTGTTATTATAAAAATAAATATCTGAATTCAAAATATAATGAGACCTTGAATTCGAACATAATAAATTATTTTTAAACTTGTTTTTTAACATGACTGAAGAATCAAATTTATATTCAAATATATCATCATAAGCTGACACATATTCAGAGGAAAATATATCAATAGATACTGAACAGCAAGATCAACATACTAATTGTAAGTACAAAAATGTAGGTTGACTAAGAGAAAAAATTTGAGAGTATTATATTAACTAGTAGTAATATTGGTTAACATAGTGCATCTTGTTATTATTGTTCAAAGTCTTGGAGTTGTGGATGTTCTAGTAATATAGAAGCTTATCTTGCTAATATATGTTTTAGAGTTTCTAAAAATATTAAAAAATATTAGCAAGAATCATTTTCTAAAAAAGTCATTAATTACAAAAGAACAAAACATTCTAAATTAGATCAGTCAAATATAAATAATAATTCAGATAAGATATTGCTAATATATGAACAAAATGAAATTGACAAAGATGTTTTAAATCATGGATTGCAGCAGAAATCTTATTTGACATTATTGATAATTCAATTATTATTAATTTATTTAAATAGCTTAATTCAATATATAATCTACTAGGTCATATAACATTTTCTAGTAGATTATTAGAACAAGAAACTGCAGAAATTAATCTTAAAGTTAATTCTGAATTAGAAAAATACAACTTTTTAATTTTTGCTCTTGATAGATAGTCTTTACCAAATGAAAATTCACTTTATAATTTTATAATATCAATTACAATTATTGTGAATATCTTGTTGCACTTAAAGATTATTCAAAAATTTCTCAAACTAGAATATTCTTAGCAAATGAAATTGAAACAATTATAAAAACTATTGAGATAAATAAATTTGCAGGAATAGTTACAGATAGTAGTAGTAATGTAAGAGTAGTATGCAAATTATTAATAAAAAGTATTCACATATTTTAAACATCTGTTGTACAGCTCATTCATTAAATCTGATTATTATAGATTTAGTAAAAATTTTATATATAGATAAGTTTATTTCTCAAGGCAATGAAATAATAAAATTTTTTTATATGAATTACTATACTAATGCACTTTTAAAAGAAAGATTAACAAAATTACAAATTAAAGATAGTGACTTAAAATCATATACTAAAACCTGTTAATATTCTCTTTAGAATATAGCAGATTTAATATTATGAGTATACTTTATATTTGATTAGATAATTACTTATTATATTATAAAATGTTTTGTTTTTTAATTTATTAAATATTTTATTATTTTATTATAAATATAGATTAAACATAAACATTTACTTATATTAACCAATTCAAATATATTTAATCATATTGGCAATGAAGATTTTTTTCAAATTTGCAAAGTAGTATCAGAAATTTTCAAACCAATTAAAAAAACAATATTATAGAATTAAAAACTACAACAATATCATATTGTTTTATTAAATTCATTAAATTAGCAGCATCAATTAATTGAATTTCTAATGAAAACAAATTAAAAGTAGATGCTATTAAAATATTTAATCATTAATATAAAGAATATAATCATGATATTTACTTGCTTAGATATTTTTTATACCCTGGCTATCATGAATTAGGATTAAAAAAAAGAGTATTTAGACAAATTTGTAAAATTGCTGCTAATTACTAGAAAACATTAGAATATAATTAGTTATCTTGCTCAAATTTGTTAGCTAATCTTAGAAAATATAAATGAAATGGAGACCTTTTTAATATAGAATACAAAAATAAAAGTGAAATACTACTTCATTAGTAGCTTATATTTGATAAAAATAATTATCCTTTAATTGATCTTGCAACCAAAATATTTTCAATTATGCTTTCTTAGGCAAGATATGAAAGAAACTTTTCTATTTTGGAATAGTTTTATAGAGATTGCTAACAAAATCTTGATGTTTATCATGTTGAATCAATAGCAAAAACTTAGTTCTACTATTTAATGAATATTAAAAAAGAATTAACTCATTATAAAATGATTTAACTCAACAAGAATTAAGAGATTCAGTAAATGATACTATAATTCCAAGCATCAACGAATTATTATTTCAATTTGATCATAAGGTTTTACCATTAGAGATATTGGAAAATCAAGTTAACAAATCAATTAATAATATGCTCATAATTTCAGAAACAATTAATATTATGAATTCATCATTTTACTCTGATCAATTGCAAGTTATTATGGTAACAAACAGTAATCTTGTAGAAGACTATAATAGCCTTAGAAATATGGATTATAATACAAAAGATTTAGTAAATCAATTGTTTGAAATGAACGATAAATAGGATTTATAATTAGATTTATAAATGATATAAAATTTTTAAAAAATTAAAAAAAAATATTAATACGATAAAATTATATAGTGATAGCAATAATATGTTAGAGATTTAAATATTAATTACAGACAATAATATATATAGTTGTATTAGTATGTTTAAATATATAGTACTGTATATAATTATTTAATGTATATGTAAAGTTAACTGTTAGTACATAGCTTATTTATATGGTACTGTATATTTACACTATTAGCTGTTTCATATAGCTTATATTTTAGCTTTTATAATGCAAATATTATTTATTGTATCTTGCATGAATTTTAATATTCGAAATTGCAAAAACAAAAATTATTTTAGTTTTTGCATTTAAAATGACCAAATTATTTTAATTAAGTTGACAACACTAATCCCTCCTATCGCTCTTATATGTCCTATAAGAGTTATACGATCGATCGCTTCTATAAGCGCAGGATCCCTATAAAAGTCAAGGATCGACTTAGCCGTAAAATTGGACTGCGGCTTAGTCATATGGGCTTCGGAAAGAAAGCTCGAAACCCAATTTTCTCATGTGACAATAGGTAATGTCACATGGGGAAATTGGGTTCCGGGTTTACTTTCCGAACCTACATAACTTAGCCGCAGAATTTCACGGTGTAAAGGGCTAATTTGACCCTCCGGAAATACTGCGCTCCGACGTAGTACGATGTCCTATTTTTAGCTTGAAGATTCTTGTTAAACCTGTTTATAAACAAACATGTATAGTTAGAAGCCTCACCGTAGACTAGTGTCAATCCTTCCCCATATTTAGTAGAATGGAATATGGGGATAAAAGATATATGATATTAAATATTCAATATGTATTGTGAGCTGTGAAGGATGGGACCGGACGGGGTAACAACGTGATATGTATCACGTGACTAAGTACAAAAAGTTAA
>CAJVPM010002186.1:0-10326 GCA_910592325.1 Scutellospora calospora | reverse complement strand
TGAAAATACTTAAATACCTTATGTTCGTCCTTCTCGACATTAATACTATTTTGATAACAAGCACCAACATTAAATATTCTATTAGCATGACCTATGTCTGCGGTTTTTTGAAAATATTCGAATGCATTGTATTCATCCCTCTCTATACTAATTCCGTTTTGATAACAAAAACTAATATAGTTTGTTCCATTAGCATCACTCATGCCAGTAGCTTTCTGATAATACTCAAACGCCTTTTTTTCATCTTTCTCTATACCAATTCTATTTATATAACAAAGACCAACATTATATGTTCCAATAGTATGACCTATGTCTGCAACTTTTTGGAAATATTTAAATGTCTTGTTTTTGTCCTTCTCGACACTGGTTATATAATGATAATAAAGACCAATATTATATGTTCTAGTAGCATGATCCATGTCTGCAGCTTTTTGGAAATATTCAAACACCTTGTTTTTGTCCTTCTTGACATTAAGTCTAAGTAGATACTTAAGCCCAATTTGATTTACTATTTCACTTTCTTTATTTTCAGTAACAACAAATTTTGTATAATCTGGAATATAGCATTTTCTAAGTTTGAAAACTTCTTTAATATCATACAAAGCTGTTTGTTGAAAATATAGAAAGGCTTTAGTTTCTTCTTTGGTAACACCTATACCATAAAATAACAATATCCAACTATATATGTTCCTTCAAATAGTCTCTTGTTTGAAGATTTTAAATAATATTCAAATACTTTTTCCTTGTCTTTTACAGTTCCAATACCATAGTGATAACAGTATCCAACTTGAAATATTTCTAAAGTTTGTTCTTCCTTTGCGGACTTCTGGTAATATTCAAATGCCCTTTTCTTATTCCTTTCGACACCAATACCATGCTGTAATTCATATCCAAGATTATAGTCTTTAAATAAAACAGTATAAGATCATTTCATTTAGTTGAAAAACTTTAGTTGTTTCAAGAAAAATTTGGGGTTTCACTTAACGAATATTAATATAGTAAATTCAACAGAGTTTAGCAGAGTTTAGCAGAGTTTAGTGGAGTTTAATAGAGTTTAATGGAGTTTAATGAAGTTTGACTACCCATTCTATAGAATATTCAGAGATGCTTTTTTGCCGAAAATTATTACTTGGTTATAGGGCTAATCATTTAAAGATATAACTATAGCAACATGCATATATATTGTATAATTCACTGATCCTAAAAAAAATCATATGATTGATAGGTTAGTAGAATATCATATGAAAGTCAAGTGATTAAATAAAAAAAAGATCGCTCAGACTATTATACGTAAGTAACAAGCCTTGTGTGTATACTCTACTCTACTCTAGTGATATTGATGAGGAAACAGATCATTTCCAAACTACAAACATTTTTTTCCTATAAGAACGCATGAGGCCAGAAAATGATCTACTATTTAGCAGTTACATGAGTGAGTGACAGGAATTCCTCACATCTCACAGATCACGAATGCTCATCCTAGTATGGTAAGATTACCAAAAAACTTCTCTAGTGACTGAGTCACGTGCGCTCACATTACATGAGATTGTCAGAAAAGTGTTCCAAATAATGACTACAAGTTCATTCTGATAGGACAAAGTCACATTCTTATATAGCAAGTACTTTTTTGCAGATCTGGTATAATGTCTTCTCTTATTAGCTGTTCATATTTTCCAAAGCCGTTCCTCCAATTGCGAGACAAGAAAAACTCAAAAATATTCTTAGAGTTACCTTTTATGTTAATGACTTTCACTCTAATGTTCGGTGCATATTCGGGATCATCAAAAAAGTGCTTCGTCTTATTCCAGTTCTGCTTGCTTTTATATCTTACATCAAGCAATTGGTATTACTGCTATGTTACTACCAACTACCTTAAATGCTCGTTCGATTCTGTTCTATACGATGTCTAATTGGCTCTTCATGAGATATCAGGAGATTTCATATCACATATTCCCTTTCTCACTTTTACATTAGGCATTTCTCCCTCATCACCCATAAAAACACTTGTTTTTTATTACGTGACCAAATTCAACTCTACATTCACTTAATCTTTAATAATTATTATTCATTATAAAATTATAATCATGTATATCTATTTGTTAGTGTCAGTAATACAACTAAGAAGTCAACCTTAGATTAATTTGTGTATTTTTTTTTTGAAAATCATAATAATAAGAAATATGTTATGAAATGTCACACTATATACGAATAAATACTAACATAATTTGAGTGAAAACTATAATTTAAGTTTATTTCTGTTTAGTAAATTAAAAAAAAATAAAATAAAATAAACGGATACAGTCTCTCATTTAAAATGAATGCACTAATTAAAAAGCTTCATAACAAATACTTAGAAAAAAAAATGAATACAAATGAATTACTCGAACTAGGTGGCAAATATTTTTATAGAACTGGTGTTGAAAAAAATGAGCATAAGGCATTCATTCATTATAAAAAATCTGCTGATATGGGTCATGCTGATAGAACATATATAGTTGGTGTTTGTTATGATAATAGAATCAGTGTTGAGAAGGATAAACATAAGGTGTTCAAATATTTCCTGAAAGCAGTGAACATGGGTTATGCTAGTGAAATACATAGTGTTGGTATTTGTTATTTTAATAGAATTGGAGTCAAGAAGGATAAGTATAAGGCATTCGAATATTATCAAAAATCTACTGATATAGGTTATGCTAATAGAACAAATGCTGTTTGTGTTTGTTATCAAAATAGAACTGAAGTTAAGAAGGATAAGCATAAGGTGTTCGAATATTATCAAAGATCTGCAGAAATGGATGATACTAGTGAAATATCTAATATTGGTTATTATTATCAAAACAGAATTGGTGTCGAGAATGATAAGCATGAGACATTTGAATACTATCAAAAAGCTGCAGAGATGGGTAATGCTTTAGGAACATCATAAGTTGGTCATTGTTATCAGAATAGAATTGGTGTCGAGAAAGACAAAAATAAGGCATTCGTCTATTACCAAAAAGCCACTGATATAGGTGATAATAGTGGAACATATATGGTTAGTTATTGTTATGAAAAAGAAGTTGGAGTTGAAAAGGATAATAATAAGGCATTCGAATATTATCTGAAAGCTGCAGATATGAGCTATGCTAGTAGAACAAATATGGTTAGTTATTGTTATCAGAATAGAATCAGAGTCAATAAGGATGAAAATAAGACATTTGTCTATTATCAAAAGGCTTCTGATATAAGTGATTCTACTAGAATAAATAATCTCAGTAATTGTTATCAGAATGGAATCAGTATTGAGAAGGACGAGCAAAAAGGGTTCAAATATTATCAGAAAGCCGCAGAAATAGGTAATGCTAGTGGAATATATAACATTAGTTATTGTTATGATGAAGGAATCAGTGTCAAGAAAGATGAGCAAAAAAGGTTCGAATATTACCAGAAAGCCGCAGAAATAGGTCATGTTCAAGGAATATTTAACGTTGGTTATTGTTATGATAAAGGAATTGGTATTGAGAAAGACAAGCAAAAAGGGTTCAAATATTACCAAAAAGCCGTAGAAATAGGTCATATTCAAGGAACATTTAATGTTAGTATTTGTTATGATAAAGGTATCAGAGTTGAGAAGGATGATCGTAAGGCATTCGAATACTACCAAAAAGCTGCGGACATAGGACATGCCAATGGAACATATAATGTTGGTTTTTGTTATAAAGATGGAACTGGTGTTGAGAAAGATGAACGCAAGGTATTCAAATACTTTATAAAAGCTGCGGACATGAGTCATACTAATAGAATATATAATCTTGATCTTTGTTATTATAAAGGAATCAGAGTTGAGAAGAATAAACGCAAGGCATTTGAATACTACCAGAAAGCCGCAGATATGGGTTATGCTAATAGAACATTTAATATTAGTTGTTGTTATTGAGACAGAATTGGCATCAATAAGAATGAACACAAGGTATTCGAATACTACTAGAAAGCCGCAGATATGAAACATACTAGTGGAATATTTAATGTTGGTACTTGTTATAAAAATAGAATTAGTATAGAGAAGGATGAACACAAGGCATTCAAATATTATTTAAAAGCTGCTGATATAGGTAAGGTTCTTGAAAGATCATATGTTGGTTATTGCTATCAAAATAGAACTGGAGTTGAAAAGGATGAAAAAAAGGCGTTCAAATACTTTATGACGTCTGTTAGTATGGGTGATATACAAGCAATAATAGATGTCAGCAATTGTTATAGAAATAGGATTGGAGTATCAAGAGATATTCATCGAGCTAATTATTGGTACCAGAAGGAAAAAAATATGAAGAAACCAAAGTCATCATTAGTTAACGAACAAGATATTCATGATGATCTAAAGAAATTATTAGATGACGAGAAATATCAACTATCATAGATTCATTATGATGAATTTCAAGATATAGAGGAAGTAGATAAAGGTGAGTTTGCGACTGTATTTAAAGCTTAGTGGTATGACGAAATTAGAAATAATTTGTTATGGGTTGCGCTCAAGTCTGTTGATGGGTCATATGAAAATATTAAAGAATTTTTGCAAGAATTAAAGTTGTATTGTGAGATTGGGTATGAGAATTCTTCATTCTTGCATTGTCATAGGATATCAAGAGATACAAAAAATGGAGAATATATGATAGTTATAAAATACGTGAATAAGCTTTCTTTGCGTGATAATCTTCGTAATGTATTAAGAATGAAATAAAGAAAGAAACTGAATCTGTTACACTATATCGCCAATAATCTTGAATTAATTCATTCTCAGGAACTCATCCATAGTAATTTCCATAGCAGAAATATCTTGTAAGATCATTTACATAGTGTATACATCACAGATTTGGGGCTCACATCTAAAGTAAATTCAGGAAAGGAGATTATAGATGTCTTGCCTTACATTGTACCAGAAGTGTTACAAGGCCAAATAATCATACAAGTAGCAGATATTTACGGGCTGGGAATAATCATAACAGAGATAATGACAGAAATAAGAGCTTTTGATAGAGAGTTTTTCAGAACTAAACTTATGATGCAAATCCTTAAAGGTAGATGATCTGAATTCTCATCAAGAACACCAGATTGTTATGTCAAATTAGCCAAACGATGTATAGATGCTGATCTGAATAAATAACTCACTGCAACTGTTATTAATCACAAAATCAGTTATTGGCTTGATGAGATAGGCCAAGATGAAGAGAATGATTACAAGAAGCAATTTTTGGATGCTGACAAGGTTAAACCAGAATCTGTTGACCCTAAACATTCTACACATATGTATACTAGCAAGTTAATTCCTCACACTAAACTGATTTCTGATATTGATAGTAAATTACAAGATTTGACAATTGGTGATACTTCAAATGATAATTAAATTTATGAATAATATAGTATTTTAATTATATTATGATTTATTTATGAATGTATATGGGATTATTAAGAAATTTTTAGTATTAATATTATTTACTACACTATTATCAGATGACTTTACGAAAGAGCAAATCAAAATAGATTTTTATAATCTTAAATAACATACTTTTTATTATATAAACTTAAATAAACTTAAAATCTTATGCTTAATTAATACATATTCTTTCCCTTATTTTATCATACAAACTTATTTTTTTTTTATGTAAATTATATATCAAATCAGATCTTCAAATTTTGTAATCCATTATTCAAATCCTAAATAAAAAAAGATCAATACAAAACACTTTGTAATAAAAATTTTATAAAATCATATCTCAAGATGCTGTTATAATTACTTTAGTATTTATGATTTTACTAGCGTACATATGTGTAGGATGTTTAGGTTCAATGTATTTTGGTTTAACCTTATTAGCATCCAAAAATTGCTTCTTGTAATCATTCTCTTCATCTTGGCTCATCTCATAAAGCTAATAACCGATACAGTGATTTATCATAGTCGCAGTAGGTCATTTCTTCAGATTAGTATCTATGCATTGTTTAACTAATTTAATGTAACAAGTCGGAGTTTCTGGTGCAAATCCTAGTCGTTCTCCATTACAGATCTTTACCGCAAGTTTAAAATCAAAATCATGTTCATCAAATGCTCTCATTCCTGTCATTATCTCTGTTATGATTATTCCCAACTCGTAAATATCTGTTGCTTATATAATTCCTTTCCCTTGTAATACTTCTAGTGCAATATAAGGCAAGATACCTATAATCTCCTTTTCTGATTTTACATCAGATGTGAGCCCTAGATCTGTGATGTATGCACTATCTAATGTATCTTGTAGGATGTTTCCATTATGAAAATCATTGTGAATCAATTCTTGAGAATAAATCGATTCAAGGTCACTGGCTATACAGTGTAATAAGTTTAATTTCCTTTTCTAATTCATCTGTGATACATCACTGAGATTATCATACAGAGAAAGTTTTTGTACGTATTTCATAATGATCAAGTATTCTCTACTTTTCAGATCTTTTGATATCCTATAACAATGCAAGAATGATGGATTCTCATATTCAATCTCGCAATACAATGTCAATTCTTATAAAAACTCTTTGATATTCTTATTTGACTCATTAACAGACTTGAGTGCAACCTATGACCAAAAGTTTCTATTTTTATCAAGCCAGTAAGCTTTGAATATGGTGGTGAATTTACCTTTACTAATTTTTTCTATATATTAAAACTCATTGCAAAGAATCCATGATAGTTGATATTGCTTATCGTCTAACAATTTTTTTAGATCATTATTAATAACTTGCTTGTACACTGATGATTTCGATTTCTTTATGTTTCTTGCCTTCCAGTACTAATGATTAGCTCGATGGATATCTCTTGATACCTCGATCCCGTTTCTGTAACAATTACCAACTTCAATCATTGCTTGTTCAAAACCTATATTAGAGGCTTTCTGATAATATTTGAATGCCTTTTTTTCATCTTTCTTGACACTGATTCCAATTCAATAACAATAACTAACATCATTTGTTCCACAGCATTACCCATATCTATGGCTTTCATAAAGTATTTGAATACTTTGTTTCATCTTTCTCAACTCCGATTCTGTCTCGATAACAATACCTAACATTAAATATTCCAATAGGATTACCCATGTTAGCAGTATTCAAACACCTTGTTTTCATCCTTCTTGACTCCAATTCTATTTAGATAATTGTATCCAAAGTTACAGAGTTCAGACGAAGTTAGTTGGCCCATTGGCAAATGTAGATTAAAAAGTTGATTTGCAATCTATGTAATTAATTTATAGAATTTCTGTATAACTTAATCAAATTATGTACATTGTTATATTTGTAATAATTAAATTCATTTATGTATTTTGAAAAAAAAGTTTAGATTTCTGCATAATATTAGCCAAAAATACTATTATAGTAATTTCAATAAGAAACATGAGATGTCATTTATGAAATAAATTATACCTTAAATTATTACATGTAATTAGCCACTTCCAATATTCTATGTAACAAAAAAAAATTCCTTGCTAAAATTTGCATATATAATACCTTGCTAAATCTCGAGCCTCACCCTAACTCTAAAGTAAATGAAATAAAATTTTTATTGGTTTATCGTTATTAGCTAATTATAATCATTGTTGGTTATAAAATTGTAATTAAAAATATTTTATTTCTTGTGTAAAATATAAATTAGCAAATTCAGGACAAAAACTATATTCTTTGAATTTGTTTATGATTTAATATAAAATGATTTTATACTTGAAACATAATAAATACATTATATGTTATAGGTAACTAAAAGTGTTAGTATGTTATATTATAATTTAAACAGACATATAAATGACAAATCAAAGATAAATATTAATCAATAAAATGAGTTATTACAAAATATTAAATGTCTCTAGAGATGTAACTAGTGAAGAAATCAAAAATACAAACAAGAAAGTCATATTAAAATATCATCATGAAAAAAGAATAATAGATATATTCAAAGAAAATTCGATTTTATTTTATATTAAATAATGATAGAATATTTGTAACAAATGTTCTATAAAGTGTAAAGGCAAACTAGATGATTTTGGCACATAGGCAACAATTGCAGATTCCAAGATCTGCTAATCCTTGAGTTGATTATATATGTGACAAAAACTAAATTTCTAGCATACACAACAAAATATAAAATAATTTTATCAGTAGTTTGTTTGATTTAATTAAATCAAATAATAATTACTAATAATATATTTGAAACTAATAAAACTTACTTTTAACCTTATATGAGTTGGCTTAATAAATTTTTAATAAATGATTATTGTTTCATATAATACACAATGCAAAAAGAATTTCATTTTTTATTATAGGTAATATCATCACTTCTGATATATTATATATTATAAAATAATTTAAAAAGTTATACAGTATACCTAGTAGATCTCTAGATCAAGAGTTCAAGTCCAGCTTAGGGTATGCCAAGCCTAGCTAACGAGTACAGAGGATGGTTTTTAAGTTACAATATCTGTTATCTTTTTACTTTTATACGATATTACTATTTATTTGAATAATAGTAATTATATTTTAAATCTTTTGAAATACTTTAAGTATTTCTTTTATTTAACAAAGAATACTTTAATTTTTAATTTTATTTTAATTTGAGAGTTGAGTCCTATAGCTTAGTTGGTTAAGTCCTCCACTCTCTATAGACAAAGTTAATGGTTCGAGTCTAGTTGAAGGCATTTGCTTTTATAATTCTTATGAAAACTATTAATCGAATATGAAGCCCTGTGATAAAACCTATGTGAAGTACAAGATTCTAGAATAGGAATTCCCTGAAGGAGATCGATACTATAAAACAAGTTGGCATTATGTGTGATAGTTGGTGTTACTGAAGGTTCTGAGTATTGCACAAATAAGTCCTTGAAGGGTTAGATAGTACTAACATTCTCAGTAGTTAGGAACTTACTTGGGAGAGTGATATGAAAGTAATATGAGCTGGAGTAATGAGCGAAGTAGTAAATATAATAAAAATCTGTAAAAAAAGATTGTCCTAACTAGATGTAAAATACCTCTAGTATATGTGAAAGCTAGAATTGGAAGGTCTAGTTCTGTAGAGAGTTAGCTACTATCTAGGATATATATAAAAACCTAAATTGGCAGGAAGTATTGGGCTAGTAGTGCAATTGCATATCTGAGTATAAGAGCATACCAATATTAAATACCAGCTAATGCAGATGCAAGTTGGAATAGTACTACATATTATAAACTCAGTTGGAAGCAACCTTGATTACAAAATATAGTCTGTACTCTACCAACATACAGGAGTATCTGGTATTAATAGTCATATAGTATATAAACATAGTTATATATCGTAAAATATTAGTGTCTCTATAATTAGCAGAAGATGTAACAAGTTGCGGGCCTAGGTTTTAGTCATGAATATACTAACTGGGAGATATGGAGTTAGGTAGTAAAACTAGCTAGATACCAAACAAGGAGTTATCTGTAAAGATTGATAATACCCTATGTAGCCCATAGTACCTGTTTAGTAGTATCTCTGTGTAAGTATAAGTGATGCTGAGAATATAGTGATGGTGACCTAATAATAATAGTCTTAGCATAAACCTTAATTAGGAATACTATAGTGAGATAGTATAAATTAGGTCAAGAATACCTCATAGATAAATTAGTTCTAAGGTTTATATAGATTTGAATATGTTGTAATCATTACTTATAATAAATTATAATAAATTTAATAAAGTATCGGCCAAAGAAATTACTTATAAAAAAAAAAAAAAAAAAAAAATTTATTTTAATTTTATTTTATTGTTAATTTTTGAAACCTATAATTCTTGACAAAAATTATGATGATTATCAAATTCAACAAAATTATATATAATTTTTACGAACAATTTTATGAATATTTTGAACAATTTTTGAATTATATTATATTTAGCAAATTTTATTAGAATATTTTTAATACTTAATTTAATTAGAATTTTATTTAATAATTTTATTATTTAAAAAAATTTTGAATAATTTTTATTATTTACAAATTTTAAAACTTTAATTTCATTCTACAAATTTCCTCTTCTAAACCTTTCTTCTCTTTTTCTAATTTATTAATCTTCTTATTCAACTCTTTCTCCTTATTTTCTCTAAATACTATTATATTATTATAACATTTATATATTTGATTATATTCATCCTCCTTTTTCTCAAACTTCTCTTTATACTCAACTATCTTTTTAAAAATATTATCCAAATATTATATCAAATAACAAATGCTTCAAATGCAACCAACCAGATTAAAAAACAAATCATGTAAACAAAAGTCATATAATGCATAAGAAAAATAATTATTAGTATATACTATAT
>CAJVPM010002185.1:0-10327 GCA_910592325.1 Scutellospora calospora | reverse complement strand
CGGAGAATTTTTTTTGTTAGTGCGCAGAAGGTGGTTTCATAGAGAGTCGATTGTTAGAAGAGATCTGATTGGTGCATATGCGCTGATCTTTCATGGTCCTGCTGGGGTAGCTGGCTTAACCACGGATGTCACACTACCAGACAAGGAGAAATCCGCCAGAAAAGGTGCAAAAATCAGACATTAATAAAAGTGATACTGCATCTGTAGGTCATGTGAGTTGGGGAATTGAAGACCGTTAGGGGTCGTACACCGCGGGATTAGAGACCCGGGGTATAATGTAATATTATAGACTTAAGTCATATGTAAGAACCTTACAAATTGTAGTAAAATAAAAGAGCGCCACACGCGCCCCTAGATGTCTGCATTAGGGATAAAAAAAAAAAAAAATTAACGCTAATGAGATTTTATAATTAATAAGATACATATTAAGGTATAAAAAAAGGTCCAAAAAACAAAATTGGCGGATACGACTATCATTACTTAATACACTTCAAATCATTTCATCACGCATTAATTTAGTCAGTGAGTATAATTATAATATGACAGGGTGAAACCTAAACCTGAGTCTGATACACTTTCTAACCCTAACCCTAATAAAGCATCAAAAAGATAACCTAAAAAACTTGGGTTTTCACCCTGTCGTATTATAATTATTGCTTACAAACCGATCCTGAACCTGATTATCTTTCAGATCAAATGCTTTTAAAAAATGGACAAAGTATATTGCAAAAATTATTGAAAAAATATCCGTGAATTTAAGATGTTCTAACATTAATTAATGGTTACTGATGACTCCATTTGAAATAAACGTGATCAAAATACAAAATGGTTCTTAGATAATCTTATTAGGCTTTTTATGAACAAGAGCCCAAATGTCAAAAGTATTTTTATCAAATCTGATGATTATTATTCTAACGGTTATTGTTCTTTCGAGTTCTTTCGATAGTTGTATAAATAATAGTTATACCGCTCTTAGATTATTACATCTCAATTATTTTTGTGATCACCCATACTTTAAGATGTAATTCAATTGAAGTATTATAGATCTCTTTTAATTGAACATTCTGATGAAACTCTTTCATTGAATGAGCTAATTAGATCTCAAAAAAGATTTTTTCGACTTCCTAGCATTTATTATAATGAAAAGAACTTTATTGTTACTCCTGAACTTCGTCAATACAAAAACGAACTCTTAATACAATTCTTTTGATGTAAATTTAATCAATGTCCAACTCTTCAACCTCTCTCTGAATGTACCAAACTTGAAAGATTAGGCTTTCTTAATTGCGAAGGTATTACTGAAGAAAATGTTAAACTAACACTTCAAAATTTAAAAGTATTAGCTATGGTTTACTGAAAAGGTGATAATCGAATTTATCAAATCTACTCATCAAAATTTGAAAAGAGTATCATTACCGATGGCAACTACTTAAAAATAATGAGATCATTTGTGAAAATCTAACAGGAATTACTGTTTGTTTCTCTACTGGTGATAATAAAAAGTTTTGAAACTTTCTTATTATTGTTAGATGTTTGTTCAAGTTTAGGATCTCTTTGTTTAGAAAATGGTAATAGTGCTGATATGCCCAAAAAATGTATACACTTTTTTAAAAATTAACAAGCAAGATGCCTTTATCAATAAATCGATTAGTACAAATTTAATCGTCAATTGGTGTTTGTCAGTCACTGAAGAATTGATAGAAAATGTTCGTAAAGTTATAGATTATGTTAATTTTAGTAATGCTGAACCTCTTATCTGTTATTTACTGCTTAAAGTATCAAATAATCGGGATCGAAAGTGTTCATTTTGTTTTAATATTATTATTTGTGATTTGATAATTATTTATACTATAGATTTTATGACTCGATCACTTTAGAAAAATTATAACTTATGTACTTTTTTGTTTTTTTTTTTTAATACAAATTTCGTATATTATAAATATCTCGTATATTCGATGTTGAAATATGGAATCATCAAATGGTTTTATATATTAATACAATTATTTGTTATGCATAAGTATTGTTTTTTAGAAATATTAAAATGCCAAGAAATTTTTAAACTATTTATAATATTCTCGTCGTTTAATTTCATAAAAAAAAAAAAAAGGATAATCCGAAGAAAATTTTGCGTTATCATCTTTATTAATTAACCATCTTTATTAATTAACTTTATGGCAGAATAATTTGGTACACTGCATAATTTTGTTTATTCTGCGTATTTACAAAAGAGTATTAGAAAGATCGTCAATTGTTTTTTTTTATATGTACCGATACGTTATAATATAAACCAAAATTTATTAAGATTGATAAATCATATACAAAGTTTACCAATGATATAACTATATTAGAGATTCTTAATTAACTTCATTTTATCCATATTTATATTATCATGATATTCAAATATACTATAATTTATTTAATTATTTGTAATGATCTGGTTAAAAACTTAAAAAAACTTCTTTTATCATACTCTCAAACTCTAGATACTCGACTGCTTAAATATTATAACGTCACAAACTTACATCAGATTTAATGCGCTGTATTTCTTTGTAGATAAAAAGAATGGATAACCTCGTTAAAGTTTCATTAAATAATAAAAAATATAATCTTTTGTTTCCTGATCTCTCTTTTTCAATTAAAAAAATAATAATATTTTGAAATTTTAATTAACTAATAATTCTAATAACTTTTATATAAAGATAATTTCTTATATAAAAAGGTAATAAAAAATATATATATCATACATCATTTGTTATTTATATTATTGTTTTTATTTAACCATCGATTAATTATTTCATTTAAAAAGGTTTCAAAAAAAAAAAAAAAAAAAAAATGGTTCAGACAAGACGTACAATTAAATCAACTCCACCTATTGAACAAAAAGATGTTGATCCTACTAATTTACAAGAAATTTCAGAATCATCTCATTTAGCAAAAGTAAACAAGCCTTCACCACTCTGTACGCTTCCACCAGAAACTTTCTTGCAGATTTGTAAAAGTTTATCACCAGCTGATTTACTTTCTCTTTCGAGAACTTGTAAATTATTTTATAATGATCTTTATTGTGAAGATTCTTTAGCAATTCAAGAAATTTGGCGTCAATCTCGTTATTCTTTTATGCCTTATCGTAAACTTGTTCCACCTGAAGGAATGAGTGAAAGACAATATGTCAGATTTTTATTAGAGAATAAATGTCACTTTTGTGGTCGTAAAAGGAAATCTACTAAAGTTTATTGGGAGCGTAGAGTTCGATGTTGTGCGGGATGCTTGGAAACTCGTATGGTTAGGTATATATATATATATGTATTTCATTATTTCTTTTATAAAATTTTAAATACTTTTTTTTCTAAGTCTTTTAAAAAAAAAAATTTTTCTTTTTTTTTTTTATAGATGCGATAATTACAAAATTGATTCCCAAGACATTGAACCAATTATTCTTCAGGTATTACATTGTAGATGGGATATGAATGGTACAAGAATTTATTGGAAAGATCAAGTTATTGAAAAAATCAAAGAGATTGAATCATTATCTCAAACTGATCGATTAAAATGGGGAGAACAACAATATAAAAAATATAAACAAAGTGAAAGAGAACTTAATAGGCGTAATATAGAAGATCAAAGTGCAAGACGACAACAAAGATATGAAAGAAAAAAAGTTATTGATGAAAAATTAAATGAAATGATATTGGAAACAAATGAAAATGGTTTTCTTATTTGGAATCGTGCTTATCTTGAAAAATGTTTATCTCTATCCAAGGCCTACAAGTATAATCGACCTTTCACTGAAAGATCATGGTATATAATAGGATATAAAATAAGAATCACTCTTGGACTTTGATTTACTATAGATTCTCATTTCTAACTAAAAAAAAAAAATTGAATAAAATGTGTAATAGGAAAATTCTCAAGCAAAAACTGGTTCGAGAATACTATGAATTATTGGATGCAGAAGAGAGCGAAACGGATTTTGATATTATTTATAGTGAGGATAACAGTGATATCTTTGAAGACAAAAACTAAAACTATCCAATTGATTTTTCGTCATTATAGACATTATATGAACGTTACGTGACATTTTTATTTTTTACAATCTGCTTTAAAAAAATCATTTACATTGCTTGCTTAAATTGCTTATATATATATATATATTAATATATTAATATAAATGAATAATGGTCTTTTCATGTATATTAGGCAAAATCATAGTTATAGTTTCGCTTCACTTAGTCATGCACAAAACTCATTCCCTCATTTGGCATTAAGCTTTGATATTGATATAATTATTATAGAAGCAGTACGATTTACTTATTTATTTATTTACTTACTAGTTTAATTAACTAACACGGTAAATTTGCTTTGAATGGATTTGATAAAATAATCATAAGGAAATTATTATCGTTATATAATTTAAATAACGATTTGGTTAGAAGTCAAGGGGGATTCATTTTCATAATATCATAACACACACGAATTATAGACGGTGCGGAATTATTAAAATTATTATTTGTTGGGTATTGTAATCATATTTCGGTTTAAATAATTATACTACTAACCTATGGTTCGAAATGCAGGTTAACGAGAATAAATATAATTCATATAACGTCGCGAGTGAAAATTTACGAAAAAAAAAAAAAACTTTATACATAGCCATAAGATAATCGAGACAATGTTATCAACTTTAAGGAAAAGTTTTTAAATACATTGGCACTTATAGCATCTTTCTTAATTTAAAGATTTCCGGTATATTAGCTACAACATTTTATACAATCAAAATTGCACATATTCCAAAAAAAAAAAAAAAACAAAACTGTTCTAATTATACGAAACTACAAATATATAAATAATATTATACTTCCATGCTGGTTCTTCCTATATAAAAAAATAAAATAAAAAATTAATTTCATCGATGTATCACATCTCTTTAAAATAAACAGAAATAATGATTTTGAATTACATCATAAAAATATTATGATATCATGTCGAATCCTTCAAAGACTAATAAATTAATTTCCTTAAAGTTAAAAAGCACAGTTTAAGTCATATATAATCTTTTAAGATGATGCCAAAATTTTCGGAAATTTATTTATTTGACTTAATATTATAAAATCAGTGCATTTCATTCCAAACAAAAACCAACACTACACATATCATTCCTATAAAATATTTAATTCATTAACATAAAGTTTGATAAATTTATAAAAAATTTAATTATAGTAATTGTTATAGTACGTACCTATATACATTTGCCATCGTCTTTTAATAATAAACCATAGTTTCATTTCTTGTTCTGCTCTATCCAAATTAAAAGTTGCAACTCTACCATTTTCAAATAATGTTACTGGTTATTTAAAGTACATCCAAATTCATATGTATAACATATAATTAGCGAAAAAAAGTTTTCAATTAAAAAAAATATATATATATATTCAAATATAAATGAACAACAACTCACACAGAATATTTTCAGTAACATTTTTTCCTACGTATTCAGGTTGTAATCTAGAAATATTTAATGTTTTTACCGCTATAACCCCCTATACATATATAACATTTATAATTAAATAACAATTTAATTGAAATAAATATATAATATATTAATAATCTTACCAGATCTGATTGACTTACGAAATCTAAATAAGATGATGTAATAACCATTCTCAATTCCCAATTTTCACCATTAATATTTGTTGCACGATTTGAATTATTTATTTGATTATCATCTATTAATCTATCAAACCATCCTTTTCTTGAACGTGTTGATGAAGTTAAATGAATATCAGCAAGTCCTCGTTTATATATTAATATATAATTTTCCTAATAATTTTTTTATATGAACTTTAAATATTTGATAATTTTTTTTTTTTTTTTGTATAATTTATTTTTATTTTTATTTTTTTATATGATAAAATATTAAAATTAATTTATTTACCTGGGTAACAAGAAGTAATATATTACCATTAGCGTTAACTTCAGCCCCTATAACTTGAAATGGTAATTCTTCAAGAACTGGTAGATATTCACTACGAACTATATAAGCTTCTTTACTATAAGAATCTTGTTTAGGATCTGATGCAGATGTAGTATTACTATAATCAAAAGTGAATAAAATATCATTCAAAGCAATGCATATCGTTGTCATGTTACGTGCAGTCACTGAATTGAAAAAAAAAAATTTATATAAAGATTAAATGAAAAGTAATAAAATTTATCATTAATAATAAAGTTATAAAAATTATAATTTTACCAACAATTGGTTTTGGAATTATAGTAGGTGATATAGGAGTTATACCACGTACAAAATCAAATTGATCGTATTCTATTCTTTTTGGTGAACTTTGAGTATACTGATTAAACAAAAAAAAATGTGGCAATTATATATTTATGTATTATGATATATTATAAACAGTTGATTATTGAATTAAACATTCTACCGAAATTAATTTTTTATTTCGCCAGCTAGTATCTTCAACGGATGAAGAATTATGAATAACTGTAACTTGAAAAGTCCATGACTCTTCATCTGCTGTTATTTCTGCATTCATAACACGGATAACGCCTGATCTTTTCAGGATAAGATAAAAAAAAAAAATATTTAATTATGATTTTCAATATCCCAAATTAATTAAAAGAATATACGTACGCCGCATATACACGACGATATGTCAAGGTTTTTCGTTTCGATGGTTCTTCTCGTGTGATTCCTATGATATAAGAATTAAAATATTCAACTAAATGTGCTTAATTTATATATTAAATATGTAAGTACTAACTTTGAGTTGGTCCTGATTCACCAGACTTTATAATTAATGCTTCATTTTTTCGCTTTCCAATTTCAAATATATTTCTAGGTATTTGAATAGTTCGAAACTTGGCATTATCAGGATTTCTGCAAATTTAGAGAACATTGCTTGTTTATTTATATATATATTTTGTATTTATTTATTTTGTATAGTTAAGATAAATAAAATATAAAAAAAAAAATAATTGATAAATGACTCATTACCTTGAATATAAAATCAAAGAATCTTCCACATGAAATGATTTAATTTTTGTTGTGCCAGGCATAATTATATCTTGGATATTTAAATGATTATAAGATAAGCATCGTTAAAAAAGGAAAGATAAATATTAAAAAACTTACCAACATAATCGGAATCAGCACTTCCTGATTCAAAATTTCCTATATTATATAATCTTAAAACATATTGAATTTGTTCTTCTTCTTGTTTTTGATATAATACTGCTAACGCATTATTTTCATCATAATCATAATCTGTTGTTATCAAGTTATTTTTATGATGATAACTTGATGTATGCGCTATTGGACCATCCAAACGATGAACATAAAGAAGTTTCCATTCTTTAAGATTTTATACGATCAAAAATAAATTATATTAGATTTTAACTATAATAAAAGTATCTATCAAAAAAATTCGGGAATTTACCAAATCAAAAAAAAAAGAAAATTTATTAAATACCATTATCTGGACCAAAATTATTAGATGATAAGAGTAAATGTAATGGACGCCTATATTGTTTAATAAGCCCTATACAAAAGAACATAAAAAAAAAAAAAAAATATCATCCTAATTTATATAATAAACTTATTATTTTATATCGTCTCATTTTTTTTTTAAAACATACCAGTAGCATCATCAAAATCTGATCCATACCCTTTCCATATAGCTGTTAAATAAACCCAATCATTTTGAGCACAAATGAATATACCATCAGGTTTATATAATTCAAAAGAATGTCCAAATATTACATCTCTTGTTAATATTATATTTCGAGGATAAGGAAAAGGTGCTTTATGTAATGATATTATCCAATATATAAATGTTATTCCCACAGCTAACATTATCAATGGACGATATCTTGTCATTATTGATTAATGACTTAATTTTAATATAATAATAATTTTAATAAGATAAATTTGTTCAAAAAAAATTAATAATGATATAGTATTATAATCGTTTTTCTTTTCTTTTTTTTTTTTTTTTTTGTCTTAATCAAATTTTAATTCTTGAAATTTAACAAACTATTTATACTCATTTATTAGAAAACTTTAATCTCCAAAATAGGTAAACATTATCAATTTTATACACAATTCCCTTTTAAAATTGTTCGATAATTTGTTATCAAAAAAATAATGTGGAAAAATGCGAAACTTCGAAAAATTGAAACTCTCACCGAATTTATATAAATCATTTTTTGTCGATCATTTAAGTAGACATTCATGTGATAGATTTCTTCAATCGATTAACCGAACCGAATTTTCAAAGTTAATCGGCTTAAAAATCAATTACGGTTACTTAGTTGATCATCCGTTCAATCCTTTTCAATTCGTAATAACATTCGCTATAGAAATCACATGATTTATATGCTTTCAATAAAAAAGCACGGGTTGTTACATAAGACCCATACGATAAATATTTATATTTGCGTTTAGACCGGCTGAAGCGGCTAAGCCGGCTTGCTACACTAAACACAGCTCTAAATCCAAGTATCGATGATATTCCAAACGAGGACTAACTTATGAATATAATGATAGTCGGACCGGTTCAGACCGGTCCAGTCTTAAGATTTGGAACAGACCAATTTTTTTCGGTTTCAGACTAGTCTTAAGACTAACTGTGGTCTATTAGTCTAAGACCGGACCACATAACATCCCTAGCTGGGTGAACCATTTCGTAGTTAACTTGGGTTTTTAAAATAGTTATAGGCTGAGTCAAAGTAGTTGACTTGGGTTTTTAAAATAATTATAGGCTGAGACAAAAAACATTTACATAGTTATTTAAATAATTAATTACTGTAAAATACATTTTATTATAATTTATTAATAAACTGTTTTTTTTTTCTTTTTTATTATTTATATTAATAATCTAATTTTTTTTTTCCTTTAATAGTCACGCTAGAAATGTATTTATAAAGTATTTACATAGAAATTACTAAAAAAAGTAACAAATTTTTATAGGATATTTGGGGAATCGTTAATGAAAACATGCATTGCGCGAATATTTTTATCATGCGTGTTGACAAGAGTCAACGGATCGAAAAGTAAGGGAAGAACTGGTCAGGGTTACACGCCACGTGCTATAACCCCGCACTTAGATCACGGGGCAGAGGGCATGGGTCGGGTCAAAGAACGAGTCAATCAGTAAAATTGCATGAATCAATATGCAACCTGAAACAAACGTAATATAAAAGCCACCTACCACAATCAATATATAAATAACTGAAAACAAATGGCTTCGACACCTTTCCCACCTCGACACATTAGTCTTCGGCAAACAAATTTCTCGACCCAACCTCTCCCACCACACACTGTAGTCTCCTGATTCTGCCATTTTCCTATTTAACAGCCGGCCTGCTTCGAGCAGGCGGGAAACCACCGGCTGATGCTGCTTCTCGCTCATTCTACTTCTCGCTCGTTCTACTGTTACGATGATACCTGGCGCAATCTCACTTGCTAATTTTCTGGGAGCATATCATCGTTTCAGTTCGATTTACTTAGCTAAATTTACTTAGCTAAAATTACTCATAATGTCATAATGTATTCTGCGGACTTCATGTCCTTTAATTGAATTGAATTTAATTGAATTTATTTCCGGCACCTTTGGCTAGCCGGCATTCATCCAACTACATAACCAGTCGTACCAATGCTTTTCGTCCTTTTAAATTTAAGCTTTACAATTTCTTAGTAAATTAAATATTAAGTCGATTTATTTGTATAATTTTTCTAAGTGCGTTATTATTATGTTAATTGTAAAAAAAAGGCAGCATTTTAATTTAAATATCGTATAAACTGAAATAATAAATGTTAAGCTAAAGAAAAGAGAATAACGAAATAAATCAATAAAGTAAACTTTATCTTAGATAAATTTTTAAATATTTTACACAAAATTCCTAATAAGCTAAATGTAAATGTTATTAAACATGCAAATCCTTTAAGTTGCTATCTATAAAACAAAGATTATTAAAATTTAATTGCATTATAATCAAAAATTAGTAAATTAGGTTTATTACCTTGATAAAACGAAGTATAATGAGTAAATTTGCTTTTGTAAAGTGCATCTTCATATGTTGTCTTATGTGTATTTTTTGCTATTTTCTTTGATTCTGAAAGTTCTAATAAAATTTTTTCATCATTTTGCCATTCATTTAAAATTTCTTCAATTTCTACTGCCGATGGTCGTGTTTTTTGTTCTTTTTCCCAACATCTTTTCATTAAGTTTAAGTAACATTTTGGAGTGTCATCAACGATTTCTGGACGCAGATTATTATTACATATTAGAATTTGAAGTTGTGCATCAAATATTTT
>CAJVPM010002184.1:0-10332 GCA_910592325.1 Scutellospora calospora | reverse complement strand
TAACTCCTATTAAACTTAATGATAATAAACTATTACTTGACCCCCTTACATATAATAAATCCCAAATAAATACACATACTAAATTACCTTAACCTGAGTTTATTGCTAAGTGGCATAAGCAATAAACCTTGTCTTTCAATAAACACTTGTTCACGTGACTCCCGTTAATTCGATACCTTGTCTAGTTGTTAACCTAACGTACTAGGTACAACTGTGGTTACTAAGCTCAGCTTACCTGAAGTAGTGTAGTATAGCTATAGTAAAAGAAAGAATAGATATTACTCAGATAATAGAGAAACCTACCTACGGAACCCAAACTACTAACCAATCTAAACGCCTCTTTTCAACTAAGCCAGCTGTAGATTATGCAAGAAATTAAATTGTTGAGCAACTGACTCGCTGCTCTACCCGGTTCTCAATATGTATATTTATTTTACTTCAAGAGATATTAAATTACACCTACTACACTTTATATTGCCCTAAACTTATGTTTTGGAAAATTTCGAAAGTTTCTTACTTTTAACTTAGCCATATTCGTATTTGTTGTTCATTCACTATCTACATCATGAACTTTCGAATCAGTTTAGTTAACTCAGCTACGTATATATTTGTTGTTCATTCACTATCTACATCATAAACTTTCGGATCAGTTTAGTTAAAAGATATTGCTTATCATCACTATTACAGTTAGGCTGTTTGAATTTAAAAGTTCGTTTAACGTCCTCTACTACTAGAGCACCCTGGACATAAACAAGCCAATAAAAAACGAGTATAAAAATATAAATAAATAAAACCTACCAGGTATAAATAAACCCAAAATCAGACACAATTTGAACCTAATTTGGGTCTGTTTAATTCTCCTCACACTTAAAGCAAATATGAAAAAAGGAATGTTAAACGAATCTTTAAATTCAAATGACCTTATCTTAATGTGATGAGTCACTATTAAATCATAGCCAACCAAAACTAATCCTATTCTTCAGAAGTCAACTGAGTCCCATCTGTCTTTCTAATCTGAAGTAAACTTAATCATGATTAGCTCACCACTCCTGCACTATACCTGTTCTGGTGTGCCATATTGGTTTACCATTAGTATCGCCAAGTACTCTGCACCACCTATAGGTTAACCCACGGGTCAACCCTATAGGTTACTCGTGAATCAACACAGCACAACTCGCATATAGAGTAATACCCACTACCGCTACAAGACACATTGAAAATGCAAAAAAACTAATACCAATTTTACGATTTTAGGACGAAAAATAAATCTACAAAACAGAATTGCTATTTCACGAACTCGGAACGAAATGAACCTATGAAAAAAGAAGAGTTAGTTAAAGAATAGACAATGACAAAAATGAGAAAAAAGAAACTGGTACTTATCAATAGTACTAATTCCAAGTCCAAATACCCATTCTGGCGCCATTTCACGAACTCAGGACGAAACATAAATCTAAAAAAAAGAAGAGTTAGTTAGAGAATAGACAATGACAAGAACGAGAAAAAAGAAACTGGTATTTATCAAAAGTACCAATTTCAAGTCCAAATACTTATTCTGGCACCATTTTACAAACCTGGGACAAAATGAACCTAAAAAAAAGAAGAGTTAGTTAAAGAATAGACAACGACAAGAACGAGAAAAAAGAAACTGGTATTTATCAATAATACCAATTTCAAGTTCAAATACCTATTCCAGTGCCATTTCACGAACTCAGGATGAAATAAACCTAAAAAAGAAGAGTTAGTTAAAGAATAGATAACAACAAAAACAAGAAAAAATAAACTGATATTTATTAATAGTACCAATTCCAAGTCTAAATACCTATTCAGCACTATTTCACGAACTCGGGACGAAATGAACCTAAAAAAGAAGAGTTAGTTAGAGAATAGACAATGACAAGAATGAGAAAAAAGAAACTAGCATTTATCAATAGTACCAATTCTAAGTTCAAATACCTATTCCGGAGCCATTTCATGAACTTGGGACAAAACACGAATCTAAAAAAAAGAAGAGTTAGTTAAAGAATAGACAACAACAAAAACGAAAAAAAAGAAACTGGTACTTATCAATAGTACCAATTCCAAGTTCAAATACCTATTCCGGAGCTATTTCACGAACTCGGGACGAAACACGAACCTAAAAAAAAAGAAGAGTTAGTTAAAGAATAGACAATGACAAAAATGAGAAAAAATAAACTGGTATTTATCAATAGTACCAATTTCAAGTTCAAATACCTATTTCGGCACCATTTCACGAACCCGTGACGAAATAAACCTAAAAAAAAGAAGAGTTAGTTAAAGAATAGACAACAACAAGAATGAGAAAAAAGAAACTGGTACTTATCAATAGTACCAATTCCAAGTCTAATTTCTAGTCAGAAAAACTACATGATGTAACAAAAGAAGAAGCATTGGACTAAGCAAAATCAGCATCAAAAGAAATATGACTAACGACAAAAAAGAAGTTTCACCAATGCCAAAAGAAACAAAGAAAGTCAGTTCAATGCTGAAAAAGAAACTCGATGACACCAACGATAAAGAAAGAGCACCAAATTAGATGATACTAACGACGAAAGACGAGGCACTGAATAAAGCATCGAACTAGATGACCTATAACCTAAAGTAAAAATAAATATATTATTAAAATACTAATATAAATTATTAATTTATAGGACCGATCAATTAAAATCATTAATAACAGTCAATTGATTAGATGATTAAAAAAAAAAAAATTGATAAATACTTAACAGTTAATTAATCAAAAATTTAATTATAGCTTAAATTAAAGATTTGGCCGAAGTTATAAAATGATTAAGTTAATGATAAATTAATTAATTTTAGCATGTTAACTACGAAGTTATAAAATGATTAAGTTAATGATAAATTAATTAATTTTGGCATGTTAACTATGTAGAGTAATAAAAATAATTAGATTAAAGATAACTTAAATTAAAAATTTGGCTGAAGTTATAAAATGATTAAGTTAACGATAAATTAATTGATTTTGGCTTGTTACTACGTAGAGTAATAAAAATAATTAAATTAATTTTGGCTTGTTACTACATAGAGTAATAAAAATAATAAAAAGGTTGAATTTTTGTTTAAGATACATTAAATCTAAATATGAAACAAGTTCCAAAAGAAGATCGTATAAAAATACTTCCTTTAAATGAACTAGGTTATTCAAAACGTGAAATTGCTAGATATGTAAACATTGCACCCTCAACAGTTATTAGGACAATACAAAGATATAATGAAACTGGCAAAAGTAAAGACTGAAAAAGATCAGGACGCCCAAGAATTTTGTTAGCTAATGATAAAAAAAAAATTATTAAACTGTTAGACTCTAACAAAAGTTCAATAGCGATTGAAATCTATGCCAACTATATTAACGAAACAAATAAACAAGTTTCAGTTGAAATAATAAGAAATATACTAAGAAGAAACAGGTTTGTGTCTCGAGTCAAAAGAAAAAGACAACTTCTCGAACCAAAACACATCAACCAATGACTTGAATTTGCCAAACAATATATAAACTGGACAGTAAATGACTGGAAGAAAATCATTTAGTCTGATGAAAGTAAATTTTTACTTTTTGGATCAAATTTTCATCAGTATTATTGGACCAAACCACGTGAACCTATTAAAATCTCTTATGTTAATCTCGTAAAACAATTTGGTAGTGGTAGCATAATGGTAAAGAGTTGTATTTAAATATTCTAATAACAAAAAAAATAAAATTATATATTAATTAAATCTTCGATTTACTAAAATCTCAGGTGTGGGGCTGCATAACTCCCTAAAGAGTTAGTGAGTTATATCGCATTAAAGGTACAATGAATTCTAGAGGTTATTGTAGAATATTATCAAGATCTTTAAAAAATACACTCTTGATGTATAATCTAAACGTCGATGATATTATATTTCAATATGACAATAATTCAAAATATACTTCTAAATATACTACAAATTGGCTTACCCGTAGGCAATATACTGTCTTTAAATAGCCTTCTTGGTCCCCGGACCTTAATCCTATAGAGCAAGTTTGGAGTGAGATAAAACGACGCTTAAGTAAACTTAAGTCTGAAGATGAAGAAGAGTTATAGGAAAATATAAAGCAGGTGTGGAACGAATTTGATGTCAATATGTGTAACAAGTTATACAAATCTATGTCTAAAAGAGTAGAAGCTTTATTTAAAGCTTAGGATGGTTATTTCGATATGTGATCAAATTACTATGATCAAATTTTAATTTTATTAATAAAATAAATTGAATACGTACGTATTAGAATACGTGTATTATGATCTTCTGAACAACTTTTATTAATATCAATTTATATAATAAAATTTGTCTGTTATATACACAAATAATACAAAATGAAAGACACAAATAATAAACCTAAATTTATTATAAGGAAATTGAAGTCGGAGTTAATAAAGGAAAACCCTCTTTTTGAAGTGTAGTTTTACCTCTAAATTTTTTGTTTATTTTTAAATATCAATTACTGAATAAACAACATTTACAATTAATTATTATATCAACGTAGCAGTAGGGTAAAAAAGTAATACATATGTATCAGTATTATTTTTATACATAACAATATTGTTTAATATGTTAAGTGATTGTTATTCATGTAACATAAAAAATCTGTATGCACAGTTAATTTAAAATTTGAGCCAATCATTTATGTGATATGGCATAATTATTAATTGTTGTAAAATTTAATCACCCTAACCAATTAGATTCATTAATTTCATAATTTCACATCAGTCGCGACATTAATTAATTGTAATAAAAAATCCTGGTAATAATTAGATTTTTTATTTTTGCATGCTAGCACAAATTGTAAGGAAAACAAGAGTATTTGAACACCTGTAATTATAAATAGTATGATAAATTCATTGTCTTTAGGTTGTCGAATGCTTTTGCCACAGAAGGTGTGTACCAATGTACATACAATTATACTATTTCAGTATTTAAACCTTGCACTTATTTTGTTACTTATTGTTCTCTATTCTTTTACTAACTTTTCTTTTTTTTTAGGTTCGTATTTTGTCTCGAGTTCATGAAATAGCACCAGAATAGGTATTTGGACTTGGAATTAGTACTATTAATAAATACCAGTTTATTTTTTCTCGTTTTTGTCATTGTCTATTCTTTAACTAACTCTTCTTTTTTTTAGGTTTATTTTGTCCCGAGTTCGGGAAATAGCTTCAGAATAGATATTTGGACTTGGAATTAGTACTATTGATAAGTACCAGTTTATTTTTTCTTGTTTTTGTCATTGTCCATTCTTTAACTAACTCTTCTTTTTTTTAGGTTCATGTTTCGTCCCGAGTTCGTGAAATAGCGCTGGAATAGGTATTTGGACTTGGAATTAGTACTATTGATAAGTACTAGTTTCTTTTTTCTCGTTCTTGTCGTTGTCTATTCTTTAACTAACTCTTCTTTTTTTTAGGTTCATTTCATACTGAGTTTGTGAAATAGCACTGGAATAGGTATTTGGACTTGAAATTGGTACTATTGATAAATACCAGTTTATTTTTTCTCGCTTTTGTCATTGTCTATTCTTTAACTAACTCTTCTTTTTTTTTAGGTTCGTGTTTCGTCCCGAGTTCGTGAAATGGCTCTGGAATGGGTATTTAGACTTGGAATTAGTACTATTGATAAGTACCAGTTTCTTTTTTCTCATTTTTGTCGTTGTCTATTCTTTAACTAACTCTTCTTTTTTTTAGGTTCGTGTTTCATCTCGAGTTCGTGAAATGGCTTCGGAATGGGTATTTGGACTTGGAATTGGTACTATTGATAAATACTAGTTTCTTTTTTCTCATTCTTGTCATTGTCTATTCTCTAACTAACTCTTCTTTTTTAGGTTCATTTCATTCTAGGTTCGTGAAATGGCGCCAGAATGGGTATTTAGACTTGGAATTGGTACTATTGATAAATACCAGTTTATTTTTTCTCATTTTTGTCGTTGTCTATTCTTTAACTAACTCTTCTTTTTTAGGTTCATTTCGTCTCGAGTTCGTGAAATGGCATCGGAATGGGTATTTGAACTTGAAATTGGTATTATTGATAAATACTAGTTTCTTTTTTCTTGTTCTTGTCATTGTCTATTCTTTAACTAACTCTTCTTTTTTTTAGGTTTATTTCGTCTCGAGTTTGTGAAATGGCGCCGGAATAGGTATTTGGACTTAGAATTAGTACTATTGATAAGTACCAGTTTATTTTTTCTCGTTTTTGTCGTTGTTCATTCTTTAACTAACTCTTCTTTTTTTTTAGATTCATTTCATTCTAGGTTCGTGAAATGGCGCTGGAATAGGTATTTGGACTTGGAATTGGTACTATTGATAAGTGCCAGTTTATTTTTTCTCGTTTTTGTCGTTATCTATTCTTTAACTAACTCTTCTTTTTTTTAGGTTCATTTCGTTCTGAGTTCGTGAAATGGCGCTGGAATGGGTATTTGGACTTGGAATTGGTACTATTGATAAGTACCAGTTTCTTTTTTCTCGTTTTTGTCATTGTCTATTCTTTAACTAACTCTTCTTTTTTTTAGGTTTATTTCGTCCCGAGTTCGTAAAATGGCGCCAGAATGGGTATTTGGACTTGGAATTGGTACTATTGATAAATACCAGTTTATTATTTCTTATTTTTGTCATTGTCTATTCTTTAACTAACTTTTCTTTTTTAGGTTCATTTCATTCCAGGTTCGTGAAATAGCACCGGAATGGATATTTGAACTTGGAATTGGTACTATTGATAAATACCAGTTTATTTTTTCTCATTTTTGTCATTGTCTATTCTTTAACTAACTCTTCTTTTTTAGGTTCATTTCATCCTGAGTTCGTGAAATAGCTCCGGAATAGGTATTTGGACTTGAAATCAGTACTATTGATAAATACCAATTTCTTTTTTCTTATTCTTGTCATTGTTTATTCTCTAACTAACTCTTCTTTTTTTTTAGGTTCATTTCATCTCAGATTCGTAAAATAGCACCGGAATGAGTATTTGGACTTGGAATTGGTACTATTAATAAGTACTAGTTTCTTTTTTCTCATTTTTGTTGTTGTCTATTCTTTAACTAACTCTTCTTTTTTTGTAGGTTCATTTCGTTCCAAGTTCGTGAAATGGCAATTCTGTTTTGTAGGTTTATTTTTCATCCTAAAATCGTAAAATTGGTGTTGGTTTTTTTGCATTGTCAATGTGTCTTGTAGTAGTAGTGGGTATTACTCTATATGCGAGTTGTGCTAGGTTGATTCACGAGTAACCTATAGGGTTGACCTGTGGGTTAACCTATAGGTAGTGCAGAGTAGTGTTGTATGTGACGTTGTCCTGTCAAAATTGCATGGACATAGACAGTCCTGAACAGTGTCCCATGTCCCGGACAATGTCTCATTTCTGTGATGGTTGTTCCATTATATAGTTTATTGAATAATCTGATTGGCTAATATGACTGTTCTTATTATAATTTTAATTGTCTGGGACAAAAAAATATTGGCGGACATGTCAGGGACGTCCCGTCCCAGACTGTCCACTGTTCGCGTTTGTGTCCTATGACAACACTGGTGCAAGGTACTTGGCGATGCCAATGGTAAACCAATATGGCATGCCAAAACAGGTATGGTACAGGGGTGGCGAGCCAATCATGATTAAGTTTACTTCAGATTAGAAAGACAGACAGGACTCAGTTGACTTCTGAAGAATAGGATCAGTTTTGGTTAGCTATGATTTAATAGTAACTCATTACATTAAGATAAGGTCATTTGAATTTAAAGATTCGTTTAATGTTCTTTTTTTCATATTTGCTTTAAGTATGAGGAGAATTAATAGTGACTCATCACATTAAAATAAGGTCATTTGAATTTAAAGATTTGTTTAACATTCTTTTTTTTATATTTGCTTTAAGTGTGAAGAGAATTAAACAGACCCAAATTAGGTTCAAATTGTGTCTGATTTTGGGTTTATTTATACCTGGTGGGTTTTATTTATTTATATTTTTATACTCATTTTTTATTGGCTTGTTTATGTCTAGGGCACTCTAGTGGTAGAGGACATTAAATGAACTTTTAAATTCAAACGGCCTAACTGTAATAGTGACAATAAGCAATATCTTTTAACTAAACTGATCTGAAAGTTCACGATGTAGATAGTGAATGAACAACAAATATATATGTAGCTGAGTTAACTAAACTGATACGAAAGTTTATGATGTAGATAGTGAATGAACAACAAATACGAACGTGGCTAAGTTAAAAGTAAGAAACTTTCGAAATTTTCCGAAACATAAGTTTAGGGCAATATAAAGTGTTGTAGGTGTGATTTAATATCCCTTGAAGTAAAATAAATATACATATTGAGAACTAGGTAGAGCAGCGAGTTAGTTGCTCAACAATTTAATTCCTTGTATAACCTATAGCTGGCTTAGTTGAAAAGAGGCATTTAGATTGGTCAGTAGTTTAGGTTCCATAGGTAGGTTTCTCTATTATCTGAGTAATATCTATTCTTTCTTTTACTACAGCTAAACCACACTACTTCGAATAAGCTGGACTTAGTAACCACAGTTGTACCTAGTACGTCAGGTTAACAACTGGACAAGGTATTGAATTAACGGAAGTCATGTGAACAAGGGTTTATCAAAAGACAAGGTTTATCACTTATGCCACTTAGCAATAAACTCAGGTTAGAGTAATTTAGCATGTGTATTTATTTGGGATTTATTATATGTAAGGGGGTCAAGTAATAGTTTATTATCATTAAGTTTAATAGGAGTTATTATTTATTATGTGAAGGAAGGATTATTCTTCCTCTAGGACCTGAGGATTATTCTTCCTCTAGGGCCTTCACAGCCTTTATTTATAATGTACTTTTTATTTATTTACAGGTAACTTATTGTATCCTATATTTAACTAAACATTATATATTTAACTAAAGCGTAAATGATATCCATGACATCCTTGGTTACTGTTATTTCACTTGGTATCTTGTATACCTTTTCAGATCCCAAATGTAACAAGTTTAACTTTTTGTACTATATATCATGTTGTTATTCTGTCCAGTTCCATCCTTCACAGCTCACAATATGAAGCTGCTAGCTAGCTATATGATACTATTGGTGCACTCTGATAGTACGCCATATACTAGAGAGTTTTGCTAGACATCAGTGGTGCAACACTAGAATTATAACTACACCACCAACTTTACCTATGAGTTGACTTGAAGGTTGACTCGCGAGTTGACTTATGAGTTGACCTGCAAGTTGATTCATGAGTTGACCTGCGAGTTGACTCATGAGTTAACTCACGAGTTGATTTATGAGTTGATTCATGAGTTGATCCACTGGTTGATTTATAGGTTAACTCACGAGTTAACCTGAATTGACCCGTGGATTGACCTATAGTTTGATTCGTAAATGACTCATGAGTTGATCTGCAGGTTAACCTACTGGTTAACTCATAGGTTAACCTATGAGTTGACTAATAGATTGACCCGTAAGTTGACTCATGAGTTGACCCATAGGTTGACCTATAGGTCGATCTGTGAGTTAACCCATAAGTTGACCTGTGAGTTGACTTATAGGTTGACCTGCAAATTAACTCATGAGTTGACCCGTAGGTTAATCTACTGGTTGACTTATGGGTTGACCTATAAGTTGACTCACGAGTTAACTCATGAGTTGATCTATAAGTTAACCCATAGGTTGACTCATGAGTTGACTCATAAGTTGACCTGTGGGTTAACTTACTGGTTGACTCATGGGTTGATCTGTAGATTGATCTATGAGTTAATTCATGGGTATACAGAGCTATGCTAGAGAAGGAAAATATGCTAAGTATATTATACTTAACTTAACCTAAATCTAACCTAAACCTAACTTAAATTTAATATTTTAAGTTAGGTTTAGGTTAGGTTTAGGTTAGATTTAGGTTAGGTTTACATTAGATTTAGGTTAGATTTAGGTTAGGTTTATATTAGGTTTAGGTTAGATTTAAGTTAAACTAAATGTCATATGGTATGATATATCATACCCATGTGACATTTAGCTTTGCCTAAACCTAACCTAAACCTAGTGTTGCAATATATTTTTGAGAGAGCTTATAATTTGACAGGAATTGCAATTTCTAATATCACAAAAGATTTATAATTTGTGAACTTTATTTTGAGAAATATAATACCAAGTACTGTCATCTCAGTTTAATGTTGTTACAAGTGTCGGCCTTCTTAATTCAACACAAGTAACATAAGACACGGAAGAGGAGCTCTCAACGGTGTCCAAGTGGAATATTACTTCACTGTGGCAGTTCATTACAAAGTTAATGAAAGAGCAAAGATTAT
>CAJVPM010002183.1:0-10333 GCA_910592325.1 Scutellospora calospora | reverse complement strand
TCAAGCATGTGCTAAGTGAAAGAAGAGTAGCTTATGAATATGCGATTAGAGAAGATCCAAAATTATTCGGATTAGAAGAAGTACCTAGTCCACATAAAGGTTACAGAAAAGAAACAAATGAAACATCATCTAATAAAAGTAGAAGTAGACTTGGTCGCAAAGCTTTTACTAGGATGAGGAGTATTAAATAAAATCCAATTTATCACATGTAAATTGTAGATCATCATATGATGATTGTATAAACGATAAACGATTTATATATATATATAGCTTTTACGTGTAAAAAAAAAAAAAATGACTTGGTCACTTCAAAAAATAAATAAATAAATAAAAAACTAGAATAACTACCTGTAATCAAATCTTTAACATTGGGTAACGGATTGGGGTTATGCATACCACCCTGAAAAAATTCATATAAACCTTTGACATTAGGACTATTTGTAGCTTTCCAATTTATTAAATTTTTAGATGTTGTATGAAATGAACGGAATAAGTATTTGTTCATTTTTGTGATCTAAAAAAGTTATCCTTTTTTTTTTTTATATAATCGCCACGTGATGACATTAATGATTCGGGAATTCTTCAAAATTCGGCCAATCACAGAAATTGACCTTAACCACAGCGTCACAGAATTTTAAAAGCGAAGATCTCTCTGAGTAGTGATCCTGGCCGATCAAAATTTTTCGACCGGCTAAGCCGATTAAGCCGATAAAATTTTATCGGCTTAATCGGCTTAGTCGATTTTTTATTACAGCTGCTGGGATCTTTGCTATAAAAATGACCTTCCGAGGCTATATGGATTTTATAAATAAACTTTAAATTTTCCAGCGATCCAGTAATCCAATTTGAATAAACTTTTTTTATTTCATAAAGCCTAGAGTATTCTATGAAATAAAAAAATTTTATTCAAATTGGATTACTGGATCGCTAAAAAATTTAAAGTTTATTCATAAATCCACATAGCCTCGGAAAGTCATTTTCATAGCAAAGATCCCAGCTATTTTCATAATTTCTGGAACAGACCCGAAATCTTTTTGGTCATCTGGTAAATTATCTAACTCTCCAGAAACTACATCGCTGTCTTCGGACCTTCAGTCCAGAGGCAGCAAAGTAATTTCCGGAAAGCTAGATAATTTACCGGATGACCAAAAAAGTTTTCGGATAACGAGTACGTAGGTGTTCCAGAAATTATGTAAAACTTCGGAATCCTTTGGAAGATTAGGTTCGTTCATTTTCCACATCGGAACTTTTAGAAATGTCATAATCCTATCGCTATGAATAAAATCGATCAGCCGATTTTTAAAAAAATCGACCGGCTAAGCCGATTTTTTCACTATCGGCCAGGATCACTATCTCCGAGCTAATTTTTTTTTTAAAATTTCTTGTATAAAAAGTTATAATGATTTAAAAAATTAAAATCTTAATATAATCTAGTACTATAAATGTTCTAAATAAAGGTGCGGACACTAGAACATGAAATAACATACGTCATAGCCGTAACTGGGGTAGCTACCCAAATTATATATGACGTAGGAGGGTAGCTACCCTTGACCTGATAAATGTCCGCACCTCTAGTTCTAAAGTTTAGCATTTAGTTTCCGGAGAGTTGGATCCGGGTAAAAAAATATATATATAGTAAATTACCCGAATTTTGAATCACTCTAGGACCATTAGGTTGAAATTAACGATAGTAGACTGTATATCAGACTAAAAATTTGCACGTGAAGATTATATATAGTACTATACAAGCTAGGTAGCCTCAGTGTTCATTTATTGACTATAAATTGATTTATCGATAATATGTATCGCAATTTTTGGTTCCACCTTTAACTGTACCGGACATTTTCAAATGTTGAAAAATATCGTGAACTTCAATGTGTTCAAAAAGAATACAAAATTTAAAAACGATACGCTGCCGAAATTATCTCGAGAAGATAATTTTGGTCTCCTTATACTGTAGTACTATATACCCTTACATTACGACTTACGTGAGATCTGCCGAAAAGTGCATTTACTCACAAAGTAGTAGGCAAAAATTGCCTGCAAAATGGTGTAAGGGGATAAGGGTTAATGTATGCAATCGTTTCACCCAGATACCTGTTTTCAACTCTGATTTTCTTCCTCCTCTAATTCAATGTCCGGTAATGGAAAGTTAAGAATTGCAGCTACTCCCGTGAGTTGATTAAGTTCTAAAAGAAATTAGGTTTTATTAATTAATAGTAAATTTAAATGAATTTCACGTGATATTTTGCTTACGCTCTCCTGAAACATGTAAACTTGAAAATATTAACACTTTGCCACCAATTGAACGAACTGATTCCACAAGATTAATGTACTTTTTACGAGTTGGAATGTCTGCAGACCTTTAAAAATGAAAGATAATTAATTAATTGAATATTATTTATGCTTAATTAATTATGCCTTCATGATACCTAAATAATTCATCAGAAAGAAGTAAAGTTCCGATAGCACCCCTTTCCTCTGCTTTTCTTACGTGATCCCACCCATAGAAGGCTCTGTCAGGGTCATCATTAAGCATTTTGAAAAACTTATCTAGAGCAACAATTTCCCTTGCGAACTTTGTGTCTGTTAGTTGACTTTGCACAGCTGAATCTTGTAATACTTCTTGAAGTGAATGTTTATGACCCGATGAGCAATGAATAAGGATAAACTTGGATTTATTTTCCACTAACGATCTAATATCTTGTCTCTAATCACCCATACGATTAAATAATTGGACTTGTAAACATAATGCTCTTAGCTATATAATAAGATTATAATGAAAACTTAAATACCAATGCCTCAGTAAATATATATTCGTAAAGTTGGTCCTTTTATTTCATAAAAATTATTAATTTAATGCCATAATAATAGAGTTTTTTTAGCTTTGAAATATTCACCTTGACAAACCCAGGGCTCGCCAAAATGACAACCTTGATTATTTCAAAATTTACATGCCGCAAAATCGCTTGTAATACTTGATCATAGAATTTTTGCAAGCCCTTAAAAGACGAAAAAAAAGATCAGTTTTAGAAAATACAAAATATTTAATTACAATTCAAACCTTTTCGTAATTTGCCACGAACCCCTTACGCTTACGCGGAATAGGATGTTCAATTCTTTGTCGCACTATAGTCATATGTTGTGTAACCAAGCATACATTTGCTAGACCTGAATTAAGATGATGGATTCCAGTGAATAAATATAACGATAAAGAGCATTACTAAATATAAGATTAATTTGAGTATAGATTAACCTTCCTGAAGCACGACTGCAGCAACGTCAGCCTGCTTAGTGATATCGCATGCTTCTTCAATACGTTCAAGTGCAATAATATCCCATTCTGGTTTAAACAGTGTAAAATTTCGATTTAATTCAAGATCAATCGTATGATACATGCCCATCTAAGATATTATTATAAATGACGTTTTAGATAACATATAGTGATTTCGTGTAATCTTAAATTTATATGAATATAGAAACTATACTTTGACATATTTATTTTCGACTATATTACGTCCCCTAATTCTCAATAGACCACCTTGTGGATCAAAATCCACATCCTCCACTGTTATGGTTAAAGTAAGTCTAACTCGCTGTGACTCTACTGAACCAGTATTACTTTCATTTTGAACACGCCTATATCATAGATGTTAACAATTGACTTTAATTGAAATATTTTAATTTCGAGACAAGGGAAACCTTGATATTCACCGTATGGTCGTGGCTTTCAAATTATCGCCTAATGAAATTAGATTATAAACGTGCCACATGTCCTCAAGTTCTTCGGGATAAAGCTCAACAAATCCCTACATTTGGGTGATGCAAGGTAAATTTAATAACCACAGATAGTAGACAATTATCTTTCGTCAAATTTACCGAGCGATCTTTTTCAATTCGTTTCTTAACTAGCTTCATTTCAAAATTTAACTAAAGTAAGGAAATATATGCCTGCGGAAATTATCCGTTTACTGTTATATTTAGTGAAACATCATGTGATTATTGTCTTTTATGTGGCACGTGGAGTCGTGGGTGAAAACTTTTTATTTGTTACATGGTTAATAAAGTATGAGTGGAGGTTACATGCGCATCCATCATAAGTTTTCTATTGGTTGAAAATAATAAAAAAAAGTAAGTAGACTATTCTAAGTCTTTAAAGTCTGTAAGTTTTAATCCTAAAAACAAACCAAGTTTTAATGATCGTACTCTGAACACCAATTCAACTATCTTTATAATTACGTATTCTATTTATACAGGAAGTCGTCATTATTGGATTCTCAATGTCCGTGTCTGACATTGACTGTAATAGATCATTTACATCCCCAGATGGCTGCAAACCGACCAAAGTAAGTCTGTGATATAAGGATTTAATCTACTTTTGCCTATTTTTATATAATAATGTTTGTCGTCGCGTATACATATTTGGCAATAATTAAACACTAACTTTAATATTAAAAAGTCAAACTTCGAACGAAGAAGAGGATAGTCCTACAGATACCAACCCTGCATTTCCTGATTCTCCGACTATTCCACCTGGGGATAATAATGTCACAGAAGATCCTCGTCTGTCGATTTCTCCTAGTAATCCAGGCTCTTCTTCAAGTTTGTCATTAAGCATTAACTTCTACTAAATCAAAGCTTTAATTGCATTTTATGCTAATATTTTTTTAATGACCTTCCTTTGCTTTTGTATTATCATTAACCATCTTACGAAGTAACTTCACCTACAACTACACCACCATCTCATGCCAATACGTTTAATCCATCATCTCCTGCCCATTTATCGAACCGCCCTCAACCAACATCTTCATCTAATCAACCTAACCATCGTGTTCCCACGCCGGCTGGCAGCCAGTCACCGATAGTAACAGTGTCAACGACAACAAGAAGACATTATCATCATCACGGTGATAAAAGAAGAAATTATCAAGGTGAACCTCATATACCTCAAGCACCACCAGTCCCACCTGCACCTGCTCCTTCCATGTACTGGTCAAAAATTAGAACCCATGGTAAGATTCCTAAAGCCCTCAGAGCGCATACAGTAAACTTGGTAGGTGAATTGATGTACGTATTCGGTGGATGTGATGCCCGGACATGTTTCAATTCTATATATATATTCGACGCTGGTATGTATAATTTTTTGTTGTCCTTAGCATCTCAATTCTAAACCAATTTCTTAATTGAAATTTATATATATTTTTTAGATACAATGTACTGGAGTAAGCCAAGAACTATCGGTGATCCCCCACCGGCATGTCGTGCTCATTCCTCCACTCTTGTAGATAAAAGATTATTTATATTTGGGGGAGGGGATGGGCCCGAATATTTCAATGACCTATATGTATTCGATACTGGTACAAATAACCTTTTTATTTTCTTGGGAAGAAATTAATTGATCTATTATTATAGATTTATGTGTAACAAATTGATGCTAATAAGTATCATGATAAACCCTTTAGATACACTCACTTGGACTAAACCAAAAACATCTGGCAATATTCCGTCAAGACGCCGTGCACATACCACCGCCTTCTATAATAGTTGCATTTATGTTTTTGGTGGGGGCGATGGAGTTCGTGCCCTCAACGATGTATACAAGCTAGAAATTACTGATATGAACAATTTGGTTTGGCAAAGACTAGAAACAACTGGGAGACCTCCAATTTCTAGAGGTTATCACACTAGTAATCTCGTAGGAAATAAGCTTGTGGTTTATGGTGGCAGTGACGGTCACGATTGTTTCGACGATGTTTTTATGCTAGATTTAGGCAAGTGGAGATTATTAGATATCATATTTTTAATCTGGAAATAAAATAGTTCTAATATTATTCTAATTGATGCTTTGTTAATTATATATATTTTAGAAAGAAACAATTGGACTAAGGTTAATATTGAAAATTCTCGCCAACGGCTTTCACATACTGCAACACAAGTAGGATCTTATTTATTTATCGTTTGTGGGCACGATGGTGTACGGTATACCTCGGAAGTCCTTTTATTAAATTTGGGTATATTATCTTTTATTACATGTTCACATGGCAATATAATATAAATAAATAACTTATAAATTATAAACTATTATTCAATTCCTAGTTACTATGCAGTGGGAAGTCCGCAAAGTATATGGCACACCACCATCAGGCAGGGGGTATCATACCACAGTACTTTACGATTCTCGACTCTTCGTTTTTGGGGGATATGATGGTCACAGCGTCTTCGATGATGTTTATGTTTTGGATTTGTCAGCCTGTGCATATTTGCCGCAAATTACAAATTTTCAACTTCCCGAGTTTTGATATTTGTATCTAAAAAAAAAAAAAAAAAAAAAAAGGAAAAAAAACAACTTTCTTACATCTAAATGCAATTTATTCTTCCTACTTTATTGAATTGGTGATTCAAAGAAAATTTTGATGAGTATTTAATATTTTAAGTATTAAAAGGTTTTAATCCGACATTCCCTATAATAATTTTACGGTGAATTTTTCTAATTCGATTTCGTTAGAATTGATGTCTTTCGACTTTAATGTTCATCTTGCTTCTTTGGAATTGATTTCTTTGTTGTACTTATTTCGTTTTTTCATATTCATTCTAAAATAGTTTTAATCTAGAGAATGATTTTTTATTTTACCGGATAATCAAGTGTTTTACATAAAGGAACTTGTAAACTATAATCAAATTCAAATATAATGATATCAAACTGTATCATCACAACTTCTTTTAAATATATTTTTAAATATATTGTTTTATAGTTGTTATATTATACAGTTCAAATAATTTTTAAAAAATAAATAAAAAACATGTACATTTTTTTTAAAAAAAAAGAATTATTTAGTTGGTTTAAGTGAAGCATTAAATATTAGAATTAATATATTTATAGCCATAGGCTACATGTAGCCGTAACTAAGATCAGGTATAATGTGACTATCAAAATAATTTTTTTTATAAAAATAAAACCTACGATTAAGATTATAGTTAACAACAAAAAAAAAAAAAAAAACATTATCTTCTTACAAAATGGATAAATACTCTTCTAAATTTATCTTTATTCAACAAAAACCAAACCAAAGAAGCTTCATTTTAACAATCTATTCCTCTTAGTCTATTCTGTATTCTCATATATGAACATGATGAAAAACTTTTTAGTACTAATCGAGTAGATTTTAATTCAAAAAGAAAAAGTTTTTTCTTTTACAAAATCTTTAAAACATTTTTAGTAGCTGTTGCAAAAAATGAAGAAATAGATAATCTTTCTCTGGATGAAGCAAAAGAAAAACTTATATCTTAATCTATTAATATTCATTACTTGGCAAAAGTAATTATATATTACTTAATAAAACAAAAGCTTACTATCACTATTATTGAAATTCTTGATCAATATAAAACTACATTCTATTCAGAAGTAGAAAAATATCTTAATGATAAATTTAATATTAAATTTAATAATTTAATTCAACTTGAAAAAGTTCTCTTTTTCAATATACAACCTAACAAATAGCTAAAGATTAAAATAGAAATTGATGATCTCTTTGCTGATCTATAAGTTCTTAATAAATCTTCAAATAAGACTTCTGATATACCAACAACTATCTCAGAAACTGAAACCTCCTCTTTTCAATAAATTCTTCTATAGAAATCATAAATGCAGCTACTATCTTTGAAATAATAATGTTCTCTACTGACTATAGGCTATTTTCAACAGAGAATAATAGAAGTAAGCAGGTAGTTAAACCTATTTCTACAAAGAACTAAGTATATATTGGTCAGACTCAACATATGGAGCAGGCTTTAGTAAACATTGCAACTGTGAGAACTGGATATACAGTAAGTGTTTCTACAGAAGACTCCTATTCAACTTCAGTAACTACTTTTTTATTAAATACTAAAGTTACTTGCTATAATCAATTCTTACATAAATATAATTATCCTATTCTTAACTAACCAAACTCTTAAATCATTTATTCAATATTTAACTAAACTCAATCATAAACTTCTTTTTAAAATTTTATACAATTCAATACTTAAGAAATCTCATATTTATATTGATAAACTTGATTCTTTATTACTATACTATACTATACTTTATCTTATTAACTATTCTAAATTTTTTAATCTACTAATTAGATTACAAATTTCAAACAATTCTCTATTACTTAATATTACAATATATAATATAAAAAGATATAACTAACTATTAAAAAGAAAATTATAGGAAGAGTACTACCTTATTTATAATCTATATATCATAAGTCTTACTGAAACCAAAATATCAGCCTAATATACTTCACTTCATTTCTTTAATACAAAAGACTTTTTTTACTTCTAGGCTAACTCTGAGACTTCTGTAGAAAGAACTTGTATTATAGTTAATAACTCAATTAGACTACATATATACAATATTCAAACACATTTAGAAAGAGCTATTGCTATTAATTTTTTCTTTAAAAACAACTTTAAATTTTGAATTATATCTGTTTATTTATTTAGTATAAATTCACTAACTAGATAAATAACACAAAACAAAGTTATCCATTAGATCCAGAATACTTTATCTACTAACTTACTTTCTATTATTCTAGAAGATTTAAACTCAAATACTGAATACCAAGCTTCTTATTCTGCTAAAACTAAACTACTCTCCTACAAGACCAAAATATATATAATCTGACTAACTATATCTCAACAAATTAACATACTTAGCAAAGTAGTCATTTTAGTAGCCATATAGATTATATATAAATACATTATTCTACTATACTATATTTTTTAAACTTTATACTCACAGATCCTAACACTATCTCTAATAGTAATCACCAAATCTTTATCTTTTCATAGTCTTTTCCTTTTGCTCTTTAAAATAGAATTAGATATAAAAATAATATTTGGCATAAAATATTTGATTATAAGTCTATAAACTCTGAATTATAGAAAGAAATTACAAACTTAGTTTTATATAATTTAAACTAAAAAAAATATCAACAAACTCAATTCATATAGAATCACTTGAAAAAAGCTAATACAAATTACAAATAAGTATTTCTAAAGCTACTCTTTCAAAAATTCCTAACAAAAGATTTAAAGCTTCTAACTTCTAATACCAATATATATTTAAAGCTACTAACTTGTACTATGATCTTAAAGCTTTAAGAAGTATAATTCAAACTATTAAAAAAGTTATTAATGATAATTTATCTATACTAAGTCATATAACTACAATAATTTAATAGCTTAATACTAAACATGAATTTGAAATTCTAGCATCTCCTTTATTCTTACAATATTTAGCTAATTAGATTATTACTACTAAATAGTATTAGAAGACTCTTTATCATACTCACAATCTAGAAAACAATAAAGCAACTCATGAGCAGATCCAGAAAGCTCTGAATAAATATTATGCCAATATTTAAAAAAATCTAACAAAAATGATAAATAGTATATTAAATAGATATAAGAATCTAGTTAGATTTGATAATATTAAAACTAATAATAATCTTATTACAAAACCTAAATCTATTAAGCAAATAATCCAAAATTATTTCTTTAACTGAACAGCTTCTCGATCAGTTAACTCAAATATTTTTAACTTGAATTAGATTACTAAATATACTCCAAAACCTAATATTTAAACAAACTGGTATTTAGATATTTTTTAACCAATACAAATTGATGAAGTCCAACAAACAATTAGCAAATTTTCAAATAACAAAGCATGTAGACTATTAGAAATTAGTTATAAAATGTTCAAATATTCAGGTATACTATTCTTACAACTTATTACTAAACTTTTAAATGAATGTTTAATATATCAACAAATTCCTAAACAGTGAAAAGATGGTTGTATTTTTCCAATATTCAAAAAACTATTATTTAATAGTAATCTTTTAAATACTAGACCAATTAGTTTAATTGAGTATATCAAAAAACTCTATACCAAAATATTAACCAATTAATTTAATATTACTTTAACTAAATATAATATATTATTTCTTTTTAATTATATTATACTACTAGGTAATAGTACTAATATATCTATTAATATTCTTAACAATATTATAGAAGATACAACATGCAATGAAAAAGAACTCTGATTCTTATCCTAGAATATGAGCAAAATATATAACTCAGTTAACTTTGATCTTTTTAAACTAGCTCTTTAAAGAATTTAATTCTCTACACCTCTTATTAATTTTTTACTTAACCTTCTTCTTGAATGAACAAACAAAGTTATCACAAACTTTGGATTAACAAATTTATTTTTTTTTTTTTTGTTATTAAGGCGGCTTACATTGCTGAAGGAATTTTATTAGAATTGCATATGGGATATACATTG
>CAJVPM010002182.1:0-10335 GCA_910592325.1 Scutellospora calospora | reverse complement strand
AAAATACATAAATAAAAATACATATTTGAAACATAAATCAAACTCAGCATAACCTTTCAAAAGAGACTTATAAAACATAATAATATGTGAAATATAATGATATTTGTAATGTAAATAATAATAAAGATAAAAATAGAATGAAACCAATAATATATAAGTGAAACTCTAGCTATTTCAGCTTTGTTTTCTAAATAAGTATAATTATAAATAATAAATAAAACTAATATAACTCTTATATGTTTTGTATAAAATTATCTTTTATAACTTGTTATATAAAGGTACTAGGTTTAGAATCGAGTACTTTGGGTTCTATATGACCTAGGGTTAGAGCATGAGTTAGCAGTTTGTTATAGCTATTTAGTACTACTGTAGTGAACTTACATACACTAATTTGATTTACAATATATATATAAGAACTTTTCTACTAAATCAAGTATTAACTGAATTAACTATCAAAATCTATACTACTTTATCTAACTCATAATTTCTACTATATAGATCTTCTATTTATAGATTTTATTAAGATTTATTTGTATAATATTACATTTTTTAGATATTATATTATATTTCTAATATCTGAATGATATTAGTACAATATAATTTACAGGATTATAATCCTAGAAATAGACAAAGTTTACTATAAGTTAGATACAAAAATCTAGATAATTATTCAAATTCATTAATAGTGGAATTTGAACTTCAGACCTCTTATATAATAGTTTAGCAATCTAACTACTATACTAAAATTACCAAACCTTGATTTTATTATTATATTTATTAATATAAGCTTCTTTTAGTATTAAAAATTTTTTCAGACTAATCAAGTTTATAAGCTTTAATTATAGTTAGTTAATTAATAAGAAGTTGGTTTTGTTTATAGATTGTTAGTATATAATTTTTTTTGTTATTCTATTTAAGAGTATATATTTTGTTTTTCTAGTTATATATAGTATTAACTTTTTGTAACTAGTTATTTTTAAATAAAATAATTATAAGCAATATTATATATAGATATTATTTTATCAAAATTATATAAATACAAATAATTTTAGATAGTATCTTATATTCTAAATAATATCTTATATCTGTAATAGTTGTTCTATATTATATAGTTTATTAAATAATTTGATTAGCTAATATAGCTATCCTTATTATAATTTTAATTGTCTAAGATAAAAAAATTTAATAGATATGTTTAGAATATTTTGTTACAGACTGTTTGCTATTTGTATTAATATTTTATAATAATACTAATTATAAGTAATAAAGTTTATAACTTCAATATTTAGAAAAACTATAATATTTTTAATTTCTATAAAGAGATCTTTGATTATTTCTAAAACTTGAAGTAAAGATTCTGTTGTAGAAATAATTAGACTAGTAGAGAAGATATTAATTTTTAGTTCTAGCTTTTTAATTATCTTATAAGAGATTATACTAATAGAATTATTATTAATAATAGTTTAATAAAATTAATTTCTAATTTTTATATTACACTTTACTAAAGTAATATAAGTAGCAATTCATAACACTTTCTGATGATCTCTTTTTCTAAAAATTTTGAAAAAGCAAAAAATAAAAATTTATTAAGAAAGATAAAAAAGTTCTTTTATAATATAATAGTTTTTATAGAGGTTAACTAGGCTTGTTTGCAAAAACTCTTTTATATATTTAATATGCAAGCTAAAAGTGATATTATATAAGATAATTAGCAAGTAGAGCTTTTATATAAAAAATTTTAGTAAAAAGACAAAAAAAGTTTTTTGTTAACAAAATTAGTAAAAGAAGACTTAAAAAGATAACAATAAATTATTTTGTCTACATACTCCTTTAAGCCTCAGAAAACAATATACTACTATAAGCTTTTTTCTTCTAATCTTCTATTTTTTTCAACAAAAAGTAAAAAATCTAGATTCTTCTTTACAAAAGATTAGTATTGTTTACTCCTTATATTTTTGAAATATTTTGTAGGTATATAATTTTATATAATAAACAAAGTTATATACTTTGTTTATTATTTAGTTTATAATATAATCTTAATACTATAAGTTCTAAATTCTTAAGATAAATTATATATTAGAAAGAAAATTATTTGAGATAGATTATAAGTTATATAACTTAAAATTTTTAAATCTAACTCAGGTTATAAGGTATTTGATTACTATTTTTTTTCTTTTTGTTTTTTGTTCTATATTAGTTTTTTTTTATCTGTAATAGGTTTTTTCTAGTATAAATTTTGTTATAAACTATAATTACTTAGATCTATACAATTTTTTATCCTTTTTATATTTTAAGACTAGGTACTAACTTCTCTTTACTTAGTTTTGACTAAATAGAAAGAGACTTAAAATCTTGATATATAGCTAGAAGTCACCTTTGTTAATCAAATTCTAGAAGTCTATATATACAGATTAAGATTTTTATGAGAAAATAGCTTCTATAGCAAATCAAATTTGAGCATCTTTGAGGTAGCTGAGTTAGTCTAGAATAGTTTAGAGAGAACAAATTAGTATAGTTTTATATTAGATTGTTTTATAGCTTTTTTTTAAGCTTTTTCTTAATAAAATAATGAGTAAGATCATTCAAGATATAAAAAAAAAAACAAAAAAAAAAAAAATATATATATATATATAAGTAGTAGTTTGATTAAAGTTAAAATTTTGAGAAAGTTTTAAAAAATATTTATTTATTATTATCTGTAATAATTCTTAAAAAAAAACTGATTCAAATTGTTTATAGCTATAATCATTTGAAATATTAGTAATTTAAATATCTTAGAGATAGAGAGTAAATGATCTGACTTTAAATCTATTTTTAAATCTATTTCTAAATTTATCTATCTTTGTTTTTATTATTTTAATTATAGTTTAGTATTAGTTCTTAGATCTATTTTTTTTTTTTTTTTGTTATTAAGGTAGCTTACTTTGTTGAGTAGATTTTATTAGTTGATATATGAAGTTATCTGTTGACAATCCCCTATAGTTTGTAATTACATAAAAAATATATAATTTGCTATATATATAATTTTAGTTATTGTTTAATTTAAGTAGTTTACTATACAGGTAGATTATTTATTTGGTTCTATACAAGTTATTATATCTGTAATCTACTTGTAAGTTATCTATTTAAATACTTTGTTTAACTAACCTATACTAGAATTAACTAATATTATTGTAATATCTAACTACTTAGACTAGCTAGCTTATTACAGATCTATTTATCTAACTTAGCTTAGATTCTTATAGGATATATATTGCTCAACATATTATGAGTATACAAAACTGCACGTCTGAAATGTGTGCCAGGTTATGCATGTTGTCGATCATAGATCATCAACTAACTGACGCTTAACTTGTTACTATTACGAATATCTTTTTTCTATAACGATAATAATAATAAAACATATAATCTCTGATATATGTACCTCAAAGGTGGATAATATATTTTGTAGTCTGGAGCATTCAATTAAACAACTCTATTCTTTTCTTTTGATACATTTTCTTATATTCAACTTTAATAACATAGTAATACACATGAAACTTATCTCGTGAATATAATGTCAGACTTTATTCAAACAATGAATCGGAGCTGTAAGGGCAAATCATATCGATATTGTTAAATTAACTCGCTGAAACAAATATATAATGATGTAATATAACGTGATTATAAATAAAATAAAACAATAACTGTTCAAATAAAAAAACTTTTCTTCTCGTTAGTATCAACTAAAACTTAGAGAGGTGTGTCTTATATGATAGCATAAAGCTGTGGATATCAGTTAGTAAAATAAATGAAAAAACTACAGTTAGCAAAAAGGAGACAAATATAAAACCTAAATTTTAAAGAATAGTGCACTTAAGACAGCTGTTTTCAAGTGAACCACTTCACAGCATAAATTTTTCAAACATTGAGTATTAGTTAAGCTGCAATCTATTAAACAAGTATGAACGCTAATAATAACACAGAAAATACCTTGCACGTTAGTTAATTTTGCATATTTATTTGTTTTCTAAGTTTTTTAAAGTAGTTTCCAATTTTATCTTTTTATTTGTTGTTACTGTTATAATCGATAATAAGGTTTGCAAATTAATTTTAAAGGGTTAATTATTAACCTTAATTAAAATCTTATTTATTTCAATATTTATATTTGTATGTTTGTATATATGTACTAATTTATTGTTATTACGCATGTTCTTTAGGTCTTTTCTTAGGATTTTTTGCCAGAAATTTTAAAACCAGTTCTTCCTAAGAAGTATACTTACATGCTTCAGAATTTTAGAGAACTTCCACTATCCCAAACACATGAAAATTTTGAAATACCGAATTTTAAATTAGATGCATTTATAAATATAGATAATAAAGAAAAGGCAGGCGAATGGTTTTTAGATTTTCAATCTTGGTCAAAAACTACGATAGCACAAACAAAAGGTTTTGAGGTCAAAGGAAAGCGCGTGATTTTTCGTGAATTAAGGCATTGTATCCATAGTGACTTGGTAAAAAAAAAACAGGGTAGTCGTAAAATTAAACATCCACAATCATCAAGAGTACGTAATACAAATTGTACTACAACTATCCATCTTCATTTAGAACGTCAACATATTAATTCAAGTCATCCATTAGAAATTAATTTAAACTTTTCTCATAATCACGTTATCAATTCTGCAACATCATTAAGTTTTCGACATGTTGATGAAAGGATTTGTGAAGAATTTATCAATTTATTTAAAGATGGTCACTCTTCGGCTTCAGCGCTATATGTCTATGAAGATAAGCTTTATCTCAATTCAACTAATGAACAAGAACTATTGGAGGTTTTGGCAGACTGAGCTTATAACCCAGGTTATGACTATGTTGCAAAACTTTTTCAGAAATATCGTGAGGTAGCACTTGGTTGTTGTAATGGCAAACCTATGTTTGAACGCTTATCAACTATAATTGAGGATTATAATACTTCAGGTCTTGGTAAAGCAGTTATGCAGGAATATGATGCAAATTCCAAAAATGCTTTTATTTTATGTATCGTAACAAATTTAATGGCTCGAGTACATGAAAAAATTATTCAGGCTGGAGAAATTTGTTATGTAGATGCATCAGCATCCTTTGATTCCCTTAATACATCCGTTACTCTGCTATATACTAGCTGTGCTGCTGGTGCCCTCCCACTTGGATTATTTCTTACATCTGATGAGACTGAAACTACATTAATAAATGCAGTAGCTATTGATTTTTTTTTTTAAGCTTGTTACTTATAATTTAAAATTTTCTAAAAAAAAAAAAAAATCTTTTTTTATTTTTTTTTAATTCTCTAGCTAAATTTATTAAAGACAATTCTTCCACAAAATGCTTTCTATGGACGGGGACCGCAAGTAGATCCAATGATTTTTTTAACTGACAATTCAGCAGCAGAACGTAATGCTTTAAGACTTTGTTGGCCAGAAGGTAATTTGACTTTATTTAAAAATTTAGATTAACTAATTCATTAATATTAAAAAAAAATTACAATTTAGGAATTCGACTTTTATGCGTATTTCATTTTCTGCAAGCATTTTAGAGGTGGCTGTATAATTCAAAACATGAGATTTATAAAGATGATCGAGCTTCTATCATGGAAAAAGTAAAAAAAATTCTATACGCAACATCAGAATCTGAGATGAACATGCTCTATAATGAATTTAGACAAAACTTCCACAATTATTCACAATTAATATATCATTTTGAACACTTATGGAAGCAGAGAGAATATTGGGCTTTGTCTTTTCGTATTAACTTACCCATGCGTGGCAACAATACCAACAACTATATTGAAAGAAGTTTTGGTATCATGAAAGATATCATCTTTGCATGGACACAAGCTTATAGCCCTATTCAAATTTTTCAATTTATAACTACAAGTATGAAAAGATTCTATGAAAAACGATTACTTGGAATTGCACACAGGCATCCTGGTCTTCTATGTATTGCAAAACGTTTTTTGTGTCCTGGTTGGGAAATAGTAAATCTGAATGCAATTCAAAAAACGAATATAAAACATGAATTTTTGGTACCTAGTACTAAAGAGAATACTGATCTTTTATATACTGTAAATAGTGAGATCGGTGTTTGCACCTGCAATATCGGAATGTTCGGTGCACCTTGCAAGCATCAGGGTGCAGTTTCAGTAAAATTCCATATATCATCATTTAATTTTATTCCTTCATTGACACTGAATGATCGTATGGCTTATGCATATATAGCTCTCGATAAGTAAAATATTATACATATTTTCAATATAATAAGATTTAGAGCTATTGTTTGGTTTTTGAGAAATTTAATAGAATTGAAAATTTTTATAACTGGGGCTATTTTTTTTTTTTTTTTTAGGCTATATTGCTGAAGATGCATCTTTTTATGCATCATTATCTGCATACCCCTTTTTACAAAGTCAAGACGATTTATATACTGCCACAGAAATATCAACAAGTTCTTTTATTGCTGAATGGAAGTAAGTTATTTTTATTCAATAATTTAATTATAAAATTATACAATTTAATAAAATTATAATTATTTTATAGAGAACCTAATAATCTAGACAATAAGAATGAAGAATATGAAGAAACAAATTCTCTTATTACTGAATGGAAGTAAGTTATTTTATTCAATAATTTAATTATAAAGTTATAAAATTTATTAATTATAATTATTTTATAGAGAATCTAATGACTCAAACGATGAGAAGGAAGAATCAGAAAAAATTAATTATTCGAATTTTTCATCATTTTTAGAAGAAGTCTGGTTAGACTATCAAAATTCTGATCAAGCTTTACAAACTTCACTCGATAAATTCAAAGACCGTTATAATGCAGCAAAGTCTAAATCTATCTCTCGGCTGTCTTCATTCCTTTATGTCCTTAATCATGATGTAGACCCAATGGTTCGAGTCAATAGTAGTGCGCATATACGAGTTCAAGTAGAATCACTTAAATGGCGTAAAGCAAAAGTTGGTACAAAGCAAAAACCAATAGTCTTAAAAAATAAAGAAAATAAGAATTTGGACTCTCAAATTATTCCAGCTCGAAAAAAAAAGGAAAATCAGTAAAAAGAACTATAGTTTAAGTGAAAATATATCTAGCAATCATCTAAATTAGAGAATGGATAGTAATTTTTGAGATTATTTTTTTGTTTAAAGTCATATGAAAGTCATATACTTATTTAAATTATTAAATCAAAAAGACAACTTAGGCGGTTCAACATAATCAATAGAAAAATTTCCAACAGAAGTTTATATTTCAGCTTTAGAAAGCTAAATAAAGAAATCATTACAGGTTATAATTATATTCATAACAGGATTATAAAATTTTGTTGTGACGCATTTTTTAGAGACTTTAAAACAAGTTTTTTACTAGTTAAATAAATGCTTTTATTAAAAAGGTAATTAATTAAATGCACTTAATGCTTTTAGCTAGGTTGAGCCTATTTTGCAAATTGAAAAAAAAACCTGTTATTAGTGCTATATATTAAAAGCCGAGTTGGTGTATATAGTAAAAAAAAAAAAAAAAAAAAAAAAAAAAAAACTTCGAGCATAAATATTTTAAACATACAATAAATTGAAATAGAATTATTATAAGTTAATTACAACTAAGATTTTGAATTTAACAATTAAATTTTTTAAGAACCTTTTAAATATTTATTTAACCTTAGATATTTAAAATGTTATAAGTAGAACATTTAATTTAAAATTTGAATTATTCGATAAATATCTAAAAGTTTATTCGTATATATAGCATAATATTTTGTAATACAAGGAGAATATCTGAAGAGAATGAATCTTAGTCTTCCTAATATATTTTTTACAAGATAGTTTTAAACTGCTGTTCTTTATATTTTTCGAGTTTTTGCTTCATCGAGTTTATCAAAATTCTATAATTTGATTGGTCTAACTACGTGAATGTCAGTTAGTTGATAATCTACGATCGATAACATGCATAATCTGGCACACATTTCAGACGTGCTACAAAACTCTAGTTAATCTTATAAGTATACTTACTAGAGTAGTCTATATTCATTTCATAGATTCATCTAGTTTAGATACTTGTAATATTCATATAATTCTAGTTCTTACTATAACTCTCTATTGATATTGTTTGCTGATTTCTCTAAATATTTCACAAAGTAGATCCTTTCAAATCTAGTTAGCTACTAAGCCAAGTTAGTATTGCTAATTCTCTTTGTAGAATAAACTTACTTGTATCTAACTCAATCTGCATCTTTTAAATAACAGTTTCTATTTAAATTAGATATTAGCTAGTATAACTATTAAAAGTTATACTACTTTACTAACTTAGAGTTTCTACTATACAGATTCTTTGCTTATAGATTCTATTAAGATTTATTTATGCAATGTTATATCGTACTCCTAATATCTGAATAATATTATTGCAATAAGATTTATAGAATTACAACTTCAGAAACAAATAGAGTTTATCACAAGTTAAATATAAAGATTTAGGTAATTATTCAAATTTATCAATAGTAGAATTTGAATTTTAGACCTCTTATATGATAGTTTGATAATCTAATCACTATATTAAGATTACTAAACCTATCTTAGATCTATTTCTTTTATAATTTTGTAAGTAATTATTATTGTAGTAATTATAATCTTAAGATCTGTTTTTTTTTTAATCAAGAATAATTATAAGAGTAATTATTATTATTGTAACTAAATTTTCTATTATTTAATCAATAGTTATTATTACTTCAGAAATTACTATGGAAACTATTTACACATACTCAATCTGCTGATCACCTAAACTAACACAGAACAAAGACTTTATTATATAAAATAATTTATAAAACTTAAGGAAACCCTGTAAAATTTTAGTATTGAATTGAAACATGAGTTGCATAGCTCTAAGGCAATAAGAGGCAGAAAGATCTAGCAGATGACAATATTAAAATTTTAGCCAAAAGTTTACTTTATAGAATATTCAAGTCAAGAAGTAGAGACATGGAAAGAAGTTGAGGAGAAGAAGGAGTTTAAACCAACAGTGTTCTGTACAGAGACAGACACTACACCTCTCATTTACTCTGTGGATAGTTTTTGCAGCAACCCTACTAGATTCTTTAACAATATAAATGAATGCATTTTTTGTAGCTTTTTGCTAAGGAAAAGTAGAGAATTAGCTTACTTTTAATAAAGGATCGATAACAGTACTACATTCTAATTAGGACAGATAATGTATTGGGATAACAATAATAACAAAACAACATATATAATATAAGCTAGTCATGTATCTGTTATGATATGAATATGAAAATAGATTAGAGTTAATTGGAGATAGATAGTATTTGTATTAATACTATTTACAATTTTTAGCACAGACAATATTTCTGCTATGCAGTTATATAGTCAACTTTAGCTTCTCCTGGTTTTACTTTTTCTTATATATGTAGTACATGCTCTAAGGTAATATATTTTTTTCATATAGTATCTTTAATTTTTACTCAGGATTTTCTTTTTTTTCATTTTTGTTTGAATTTTATTTTCACTCTTCTTTATCACTCTTTTATATCTTACCCCATTTCTCTTTTCTTAAAAAATTTTTTTTTCTTTTTTTCCTCTATGAGAAGATATTATCAGATTAGTAGTCTCCAATTGTAGGGTAGTAGAGAAGTCTTGATAGGCACATGGTAGCCTTTTGTAGATTAATAGAGAGTGACTTTGCTTAGGCAAACCTCTCTTTTAGGATGAAAATTTACTATTGCAGCTAATCGTATCTGAGTACCGAATGGCAGCTAAGTGAGTTTAGACTTGATAGTAGAGGATAATTTTAGAACTAGCTTAGTATAGTTTTTATTTTTGTTTTAACATATATATATGTTTTCTCCTAATAAAGAAAAGACAAGATTACCTAAGTAGAAAAAAAAAAAAATTACTATCTAAATAACAAGAATCTTTATAAAATTGATTTCTATTATTATTATTTTTTTAGATATAACAATCTTTTACATAATATCTTTGATTACAACAATAGTAACAAATAGCCTTCTATAAGAATCTATTATTATTATTATTATTGTTAGATTAGTTTTAAAGAAATTTATTATTAGAGTAGTAGATTAGTTTAGAAGTAGAACTATTCTGTTTCTTAATAAATCAATACTAAGCTTAGCAATTTGTTCTGTTAAACTTTTAATTACTTTGTTAATATTATTATAAGTTAGAAAAGCTATCCCTTAGATTGTAGGCCAATGCAGGCATATTTGCCTGCGTTTTTGTATTCATTCAGCTCTGATTTACTTTTTTAAAATGCAAAAATATTAAAAAAATAATTATAAATAATAAAATTTGAAAAT
>CAJVPM010002181.1:0-10335 GCA_910592325.1 Scutellospora calospora | reverse complement strand
AAAAAGATTCGAGAAAGTGAAAGAAGAAATATTAAAGTTATCATTATGGGTGACTTTAATGATATCTGATCTAACATTTTAGACCAGAACAACTCAGAATCTAAAAGGAAGCAAGCACTCCTACTTATAGCCTGGTTAGAAAGTTCTACATTTGAAGATGCATTCAGAAAGATTCATCCATACAAAAAAGAATTCACATGGTCGAATAGCAAATTAAGCTCAAGAATAGATTATATTTGGGCCTCTAAAAATCTAAGCCAGGGCTTAATAAAATGTGAAATCACAGAAGCAGAATACATCACAGGTAGCGACCACAGAATTGTTTTGGTACAATACATTACAGGTTTCAGTCAAAATAGCAGATCAGTAGCAAAAAACAAGCGAATAAAAGGAAAGCAACGTATCCTGAAACTTGAAAAGGCAACTGATGAAGAGTAGGAAGCTTATAGAATAAACTTAGAGAAGCTCTTTAAAGAAAGATATGTTACTTGTTCTCAAGGTTTATCTATAGAAGAAGTTTACGAGAGGAATAATCTTGACGAGCTATGGAACATTATCTCAAACTACATCCTCAAAAGTGCATACAAGTCATTATCAAGCAAAGAAGTACACATAGAATTCCTCCCTACTAAGGTTAACAGTAGTAGTACCAAAATTCTAAGGGATTTATGAGCAATAGGCAAATTATGTCATATCTGTTCAGTAGAGCAAGGGAAGCCTATTGAAGTAGAAGTAAGAAATTTTTATTTTATTAGTCTTAGTTTTTATATTTTATATCTTTTAAAATTTACAGAGTAAATTCTTTAAGGAGATGGAAATATTATAAAATAGGTTTTAGCATTTTATTTAATTATTATATTTTTATATTATTAGATTTAGTTATTATCATTTCTCTTAATAACTTATTAGCTAAAGTTAGAATTAGATTTTACTATTAGATTCAGCTTGATTAGATCTTTCAAATGAGCTATATTTTGTATCTGTAGGATTTGTAGTTATTGAGTTGTCTTAGGAATAACTATAATTATCTTATAGTTCTTACAGTTCTTACAGTTTTTATAGTTCTTATAGTTCTTATAGTTCTTACAGTTCTTACAGTTTTTACAGTTCTTACAGTTTTTATTACTAGTTGTGAAAAGCTATATAAACCCTCTCTTTTCTCCTTCTTGTAAAATCAGTTTTTGTAGTTAAAATACAATACTCAATAAAGTTCTAAGTTCTCTATTAGTTCTTTAATAAATATAATTTTTTGACTTTAAAAATAAACTTCTCTAACAAACTGCTACAGTGATGTAATATTCCACTTTGACACCATTGAGAGTTTTCCTTCTGTGTCTTATATTACTTGTGTTGAATCAAGAAGGCCGACACTTGTAACATCATGAATTATTATGAAATCAAATTATCATAAAATCAAATTATCATGAAATCTATATGACTTATACTCAACTCTTAATCATGCATCAATCCAAATTTGACCTATAATTAACCTGTAACTATATACTATTCAAATATAAAATATCAAATTATATAACTTGATAATCAAATGAAAAAACTAATCTTGAAAAGCTATATGCTAACTAAGAAATTAACGCTACCTACTCATCTAAGAAAAGCAATTTCCACTCACTCAATTAAGAAAAACAATATCTACTTACTCAAGATAAGCAGTATTTACTACTCAAGAAAAACAATACTTACTACCTGTTTAGAAAAAAAAACTTTTTTTTTTCTTTTTTTTAATATGACGCCAATTTCTAAACTTTCTAAGATAGCAAAAAAGTATCAAGTGATAGTTGAATATATTCATTCAAGAAATTTCCTATATAGCATTCTAAAGAGCCTTATTACCTTCACTGTATATTCTAACTTTATTCACTACTACAAGAATTTTGAAGTCAATAAAAATAAATTCTTTACATTAAACTAGTTGTAAAGAATAGTGAGATTAGATCTAAAAAATGCTATATAGTCTCCAAATATAATATAAAAATGCGTACTTTAATTTTGAAATACTTTTATGATTAAGCAAATTATTGTGAGTATCATAAAACTTTTTCTGTAATTTTAGAAAAGTATATAGGAATCACACAAAAAAAAGTAAAACTATATATAAATGAATGTGCTACTTGTACTATCAATACTATTTAAGAAAAAACTAATATAATATTTGTAGTGGCCTTAGGCCCTTAGCAGTATATACAAATCAACTTAGTTAACTTTCATAATTTTGCTGAAAAGAACTAAAGTTTTTCATAGCTACTTATATGTGTTTGTATGTTCTCCAAATTTCTTGTCACAGTTTCAATGAAAAATAAGAAAGCAGAAATAGTTACAATACATCTTCTTAAGAATGTTTTCAAGATTCTTGAGCCTCCTATAACCTTTCAAAATAATAACAGTAAGGAATTTGTTATAAATATTATCGCAGAAATTTGTAGAGCTATGAATATTAAAATTAGACATAGTAGACTCTAGCATCCACAGTTACAAGGACAAATTGAATAGCTTAATTAGACTGTGAACTATAGTTTTACTAAGCTACTTTGGGATCAAGATAATAAACTACAAAAAAAAACTAGTTTAATGTAATCAATATATTCATCATATTGTATAATTCAATAGTCTATATAGCACATAGCTATATATTATATGAAGTACTTTTTAGATAGAAAATACATTGCATTATAATAGCTCTAGTACAACTATTTTGTTTATGTTTAACTTGTTTAAATAGATTGTATTAAAGTTAGCAAGCTTAAAATGAGTAGAGTTAGATTTAGAATTAGAATAGGTTAGCAAACTGATAGAGTTAGAGTATCATATTTTTTTAAATAATATACAAAGGCATAATTTCGAATTTTGGCTAAAATTTGAAATAATACCTTTGCATATTATTCTACAAAAATATAATGTTTAGATTTTATGATTAAGATTAGATTTTTTTTTTCTTTAGATTTTAGAATTGTTATACTAAACATTTATTTATCTCTTTCTATAATAGATGAATTAAAAAAATTCACTATCTCTGAGATTACCACTATTGAGACTACTACTACTAAGACTACTATTACTAAGACTACTACTACTAAAACCACTACTGCCCAAACTATTACTATGAAGAACCATATTTCATGAATACTAGAGCTTTAGAAATTTGTAAATAAATCACTTAAAAATATTATGCAAAGATATATCATTAAGGAAGTGTATATAGAAAAAAATAGTAAATAATACAATAGAAGCTAAGGCTACAATTGCTATTGCATCAGATCATGATATGAATCAGCAAACTAGAAAAAGAAAGTTACAACTGACCTTTTCTCAGTCAGATTGTTTAAATCACTCACATATAACAATCGAACTGCAGTTGTTGAAATGAATAGCAAAGATATTCAGGTTTCTATCAAGTGAGTCAAGGCTATACAAAATAAGTCATAAATAGGTGAGTGGGTGAGCGAAGCTTTTTTTTTTTTTGAGATTTTTTTTTTAAAAAAAAAAAAATCAAAAAAAACAGTTTTTTTAGGCAAGAGTTTTCTAGAAAAAAAAAAAAAATCAAAAAAAAATGATTTTTTGAGGCAAGAATTTTTTAGAAAAAAAAAAAAAATAGCCTTTTTAAGGCAGAAAGTTTTCTAGAAAAAAAAAACAAAGTAAATTGAGTTTTTGAGATGAGAAATTTTTTAAAAAACAATAGATATTTTTAGAACGTCTTTTTTTTTGTAAGTCAACTTTTCTTTCAATAAAATTCAAGTTTTTATATAGTCATATTACTACATTTAAAAAAAAAAAAAAAAAAAATCAAAGCAAGCACTCGAAGCCTAACCTTAATACCTGAAACCCTAATACTAACAAACAGCCTAACTTTAATGCCTGAATGCCAAGCCCAAACTCTAACACTAATACTAACAAACAGCCTAACTATAATACTCAAAATACTAAGTTCCAAATCTACTCTAACACTAACAAATAGTAAAATATTGAACTCAGTAACATAGTTTTAGATTCAGAAATAGGATGCTGATCCTTGTATCATATGAAATGAGATATATAACAGATTACATAAATTTCATAATAATCTGATTTTATGATAATTCATGATAATAAATATACATTTTTGTACCTATACTCATGCCTATGCCAAGTTTTTGTACCTGTGCCTATACCTGTACTCATGCCTATGCCAAATTTTTATACTAGTGTTTATGCCAATACCAAAGCTTTTATATCTATACCTATACCTAAATTTTTGTTAGACATAGACATGAGCTTGAATTACAGACCTCTAATTTCTTTCTTTCATATTTTTTTTAAAAAAAAAATAATCTAATATTTTTTAGATTTTTTTTAAATATATTCTTGTTTAAATTCAACTTTTTCTTATTTAAGAATTTAATAAAACAGAAAAAAATTTTAAAACTAGAGTTAATTATTTATATATATATGACTGACAAAATGAAAACTTTAAGCTTTCATAAATAATCAAACCTATTATAAATTAAATTATATTTATGTATTTTCTATATTTTCATGATGATAAAGTAAACCATAATGTTTAAAGTCATTCCAATACAAATCTTCAAAAATCTAATACTACTCAGCTACACAAACCTGATGTATATTTTCAAATAGAAGAGAGACAAAATCCATAATTCATTATTCAATTTATCATCGGAGTTAGTTATATAGATAAGTTCTATTTTATCTGAACAGATACTACCTCTCAGAGCACAAAATATTTATTGTAAAATGTCAGAGATTTCTGTTTTATTATGACAATTTCCATCTTGACTTTTCATCAGTCAGAAAATTTTTGAATATGATATCATATATATATATATATATATAAATATTAATAAATATTACTATATCATTATTAAAAAACTGCTATATTCAGCTGAGTTTTCTAATATAAGAGGCAGATTTGGGGCTACTAGGTCCTTCATAGTTACAACATAACAAATACAAAGACACAAAGCAATACTCAAAAGAAGGCATAGAAAATTTGGTCTGAGAACTAAGGATCTTACTGCTACTAAGATTCTAGTTTTAGGTGTGTCTTTATAAAATAATAACTTATCTACTTAGCTGTCTGTTTACTAACAGAAATTACAGGACTTTTATATAAGAGAAATATAGCAGAGGCTTTGATATAGCTTAACTAAACTGAGTATTAGAAAGAATCTACAAGCTACAATGATTTATTTACATAACTATGACATAAAGCTATTATTCAATAAGCTTCAAGACTTTAGTTCAGGAGGCTTCAATTCAGGATCTTAGTTCAAGAGGAACATGTTACTCATATGTCTATAGCTAGATTATGTTTGCAAAACATATATTTTTGATATACCTGCATCTACTTTTTTAATAGAGATTAACATACAGATCTCAGTAAAAAATAAAAATTTTTAAATCTTTGAGCGAAGATATCTTGATAACCACCTTATCAAATTTGATAAAGCTTTTTTTATTTGAATTCTATATATATTTAGAATTTAAATAAAAAAATTATTATTAAATTTAGTCAAGTAGTTATTGAGATATCTTCATCAAAATTAAAGAAAAATCAAAATATCTATCAAAATAAGAGCTACACTAAATTTTCTCTAACTTTGAGCGAAGATATCTCGATAACTATCTGACCAAATTTGATAAAACTTGTTTGGTTTGAATTCTATGTATTGTTATCAAATGAGTTTTAGTAATTTTATCTTTATTTTATATTTATTAATTAGTTATTCTTTATTTGTATTTTATAAATTATCTTATAAGTTAGCAATATCTTTAACTAGTGTTATTAGAATCAAAATAGTTTTATGATCATAACGAGTTATAATTTGTAGAAATTAGATTAGTAGTTATAGAGTTATTAGCATTTAGAAATCCCTATTGATATTTAAATACACTTAACTATGCTTAAAGATGTTTGATGATGTTTAAAAATGTTTGAACACATTTGATAACATTTGATGACGTTTAACTATGTTTGAAGATATTTAATTATATTTAAGGATATTTAGAAAAAAGATATAAAAACCCTGCCTTTTTCTCCTTCTGTTAAAGTTAGATTTGTCCTCTACAATCTCCTTAATATTGGAATTCTCTTAGCACAGACACTAATAGATAGTCTTGTATTATTGATATTGTAATATAAATAAAGAATACTCTTTGCTTTAATATAATCTTTTTAATGAATTGTTCTTGCGAAGTAATATTCTGCTTTGATACTATTAAGAATTTCTCTTCTATATCTTATATTACTTGTAATAAACTAAGAAGGCTATACTACTTGTAACATTTTGGTACCTTCTAGCAGAAAATTAAAGAAAAATTTTTTTTAAATATTTAGGATTTCTAAAGAAAGAAAACCCTAAGGAACTTTTAACTAAGAAGCCTTTAAGAAACCTTTTTTGCAAAACAAAGAAGCTTTTCTCTTTCTCCTCTGATAATCTTTAAAAAACCTCTTTTCTCCCTTTGCTAATCACAATCTATGTCATACTTAATCTATATTACACAAATACTGAAAAAGATTGTCAACTTCTAGAATTAATCTACATAATACAGAAATATGAAAAATGACTTATATTATTTCAAGCTTAGGAAGACTAAGTTCATGTTACATGAACTTTGAAAAATTATATTTAGACTTAGAAGACTCTCTATTTATGATCGCCTATTACTAAGAGAGTAATAGTGCATCAGAAAACAACTCTACTAGACAGACTTAGTAAGAAAGGCTACTTTTAAGCCTCTGTATTAGTTGCAATTCTAGGGTTAGATCCTCTAGTCTTAGACATTTTTGGATTAGACCCCTACACTTTGAAGAGTACTCTATAAGCCAAATTAAGTAGGCATAAGGACTTAACTATAGCTAGTAGCTTACTATGAATCTTAACAATACTAGTTAAGTGTGAATTACCTATAAGCCAAATATGTAGGCATAAGTAATTCTAACTACTTTAGAAACAGATTATATATTTTAAAAACAGATACTCTATGATCTAACCATGTAGGAGTAAGATATTTTTTGACAAGAAACCTATATAAATAGAGCATATCAGTTACATATAAAACAAATTTAACAATATGATCTATAACATCAGAATAATAGTCAAACTTACGAAGTTATACAAACTCTACATTTAGACTTATTTTATGAATTGTGCTTTCTTATAACAAACCTTCATCGATCATACTAAAAATTTTGGATCTAGTACTATCATATATACAAAGCTACTAAATATATCTAATGAACTGTTGCTACTCATATAACTCTAACTAAAAACCTAACTTATAATCAAGCTAGAGCTATAGTATATGATATTATTTTTAGTTGCCAATATAGCATACCTCTTGAAAACTCTAAACAAATTATTCAAACCCTTTTTGCTAAATATACTCGATACTCCCTTGCCCTTTATTTACCTACTTCTTTCAATATTACTTCTTTTGATCATTTTCTTAAACAATTAAATAACCTAATTGCAAATAATCCTTTTTTTACCTAAAGCCCTCAAACTGCTTTAGAAAATTTAGAATCTTCTATAATTAATTTAGACAATACCTCTTTTGAATTTAGTACTCAAGTACAAAATAGTTTAAGCCAAAGCTTAGGACTAGAAAATATAATTATAGAATTCTAACATACTACATCTCTACTTCCTTACAATGAAAATACTACTTATATTAACTTCCCTCTATGAGATAGAAACAGAACTTCCTCATCTCCTTTCTCTAACATACCTCTTCTACCACCTAATAAAACTTCTAATATACAAATAGTATAAGAAACTTCTTGTTATCATATCTTTAACTTTGCTACTATAGAAATTGTTTAATAAGCTTAACGATTTACTAATTTTATTTCTAGAACTACTTCTTTTAATTTAATAGATAATACTCTAAATCTACCTAGAAACTATTCTCAACCTAACCCTTCCCCTAAAAACTCTTCTTACTACACTCCTTCTTATACTCCACTTTCTCAACAACAACTTTCTCTTCTTCCTACTACTACTCTTCAAATTCTCTAAGGAGAAAATGAACTAGAAACTTTTAATCAAATTTCTTTTCCTCAAGAAGCTGTTGATAATTCAACTAATAAACTATTTAATGAGATAGTTCAATATTAGGATGATAACTATCTTAATGATAACTAGAATAACCAAAAAGACGAGATAGTTCAAATTCTAGACAATAACAACCCTGATGATAACAATAATAACCAAGAAGAATTAAGTTTTAATAGTCTTTTTGAACTTAATAATAACTTAGAAGCAGAACACCAAGAAAACTCTGATAATGAAATTATTCAGACTAACAAATAAGAAATAAATATAGATGACTAAGCTATGCAAAATACTGCTGAAGCTATAACTACTTTAGCTAAAGCTCTAGAAGCTAGCAGTGAAAAATCTTTAGTCAAAATAGAATCTTTTCATGGTAATAGTACCCAAGACCCTATAATATAGCTAGAAGAATTTAAACAGGCTAGCAAAACTAACTGATGGAACCCTACTTGCCAACTTGAATTAGCTTCTACCTATTTGAAAAGCAATACATAAGAGTAGTTATGAAGTTTAGATCATACTCCAACACACTTTCACTATAATGAACATGAAAATGAAGTTGATAGTACAAGAGTCTATAGTTTTACGCATATGTTTAGAGAAAGATTCTGCACCCCTAAACAAAAAGCTACATAGCAAAAACAACTTTTTGCTATACAACAAGGATTAGATACTGTTGATACTTATGTTAATAAGTTTAAATAGTTAAAAGAATGAGTAGATTCAGATGATAATTTCTCTAACTCATTCCTTATCCAACTCTTTATCTAAGGGCTATGACCTGAATATGCTATCAATGTTCAAATATCTGAACCAGATACCTTTAATAATACTATTACTATTGCTTACAGATAGAAAATAGAACAACTTATGACTTCTCTAACTCATAACAATACTAACAAAGCAATCGAAAGTTTAACTGAACAAATTGCTAAGCTTAGTATTAACCTCATTAAAAAACAAAATAACTCTACCTCTAAACCAATCTACTACTCTAATAATAAACTTCTTTGAAACTGATCCAATAATAATAACAACAATAGATCCTCTTAGAATACTACTTGCTACTATTGTAGTAATTAAGGACATTATATAAAAGATTGCTGTATTAGAAAAAGTGACAACAATAGAGATCGACTCTATAGAGAATCTTGCTATTCGGATAATTACTCTTGCAACAATGATAACTATCATTCTAATAATAGAAGATCTAGTAATAATAATAACTATTACTCTTATAATTACTCTCGATCAAATGACAAAAACAGATCTTAAGACTATAATCACTACAATAATAATCGCTCTCTAAGTCGTGAATAAGATAGATCTAGAAACTGATATTCAAACTATGACAGAAATAATAGAAACAAAGATAACTCTAGAGATAGATCTAGAGATAGATCTAGGAATAGATTACGAGAAAGATCCTCAACTCTATACTCTCGAGATGTTTATACTATAGATACTAAAAATGACTATAGCTATAAACAATTTGAATCATTCTTCTTTCAAGAATCATTGCAAATAGCTATGAATAAATATTTCTCTGAATCTTCTCAGAATGTTAACCTTAATCAAACTGCTACTTTTACTACACCAGTAAAATGCAATATTAGAATCAGAAACCAACCTTATCAAGCTATCATTTATAGTGGTATCTCTATTAATATGATCTCATATGAGATAGTTAAAAAGCTAGAACTCAAAATTGATACTTACTCTACTAGTTAATTGTCTCTGCCACAGAACTTTCAGTTAGACCTTTAGAAATAATCAAGAACCTCCCTATAGAAATTGAAGGTATTATGATTCTCTTAGATATAGAAGTAATAGATTCTACCTCTTATAACCTCTTACTTAAAAATAACTAGTCTCAAAAAGTCAATGCTACCTATAACTAAAAAAACAAAGCTTATACTCTCAAGTAGTATAACAAGAAAATTCATATATCTACTACCTATGAACAAAACCAATCTCTCCCTCAACAATCAATAGTAACTGAAGCTCATGAACTCGATAAATTTGAAAAAGAATTTCTAATACCTAAAGAAGCCTATATGAGTAGATACCAAATAACAGAACCAGAAAATGAATAATCATAGATTGTATAAAGATCTCAATATAAACCTAAGACTCCTCTAACAAGCTCTTCTAGAATTTGCAGTAGTTGTTAGCAAACAGGGCATCTATTTGCAAATTGCCCTAACAACCAATGTAACAGATATCATTAATATAGATATATTGTTGCATACTGCTTACAATATCT
>CAJVPM010002180.1:0-10336 GCA_910592325.1 Scutellospora calospora | reverse complement strand
ACAGTGGGATTTGAACCCCAGACCTCTTGCATGGCGGTCTGGCAACCTAACCACTACACTAAGATCGCCAGACCTCTCTAACATTGCTTCTAAGATAACTCAATAACTATATATCCTACAGATATAAAATATAGCTCATTTGAAAGATCTAATCAAGCTGAATCTAATAGTAAGATTTAAATCTAATTTTAACTAATAAGTTATTAAGAAAAATGATAATAAATAAATCTAACTATATATAATAATATAAAATATAATATTTAAAAAATATACTAAAACCTATTTTATAACAATATCTCCAATTTTCTCATACAATCCCATATTTAATAAAACTTATATTTATATACCAAACAATATTAAATTATTAAAAAATTACTACTTTATCAAATTAAATTAACTTCACTTATATAACAAAATACTTCTTAAATTAACAAACTATATACTCTCTTTATTATCTACTTCACAAACTTCTAAACTTCTTCTATCTACTAACTTCCAAAACTCTTCATACTAACTAAAAATATACTCACTAAATACAAATAGTTTAGCTAATATAAAACAAAAACTTCTATATAACTTCATTAATAAAAATAATATTAATATTCTAGGTCTCTCTGAAACTCATCTCTCTTTAAAAAATATAAAATATTCAATACTTTCTCAAAAATTAAAAAACTATAAAAACTACTGAAACTTTAGCAAAAACTCTCATCAAATTAGTATAGGACTCTTTATTAAAAACAATCTTGCTAAATATATAAAAAAAATTACTGAATATAAAGACTATATAATCTGCATTAATTTTTTTTTTAAAAATTTACAAATTAGACTAATATAAATATACTTCTTTATATAAGAAAAAAAGTAACTTAAAACAGATATTTACAATAAAACTATAGAACTCATAAAAGAAACTAAATACAAAATAATCCTTATAGAAGACATCAATAGTATACTAAACTCTTCAATTAATCACTTTCTAATAAAAAAAATCAAAAATATCAGAAAATTATTTACTTAAATTTCTAAAAAGCAATCAGTAGATCTGGTAATCTTAGTGTAGTGGTTAGGTTGCCGGACTGCTATGCAAGAGGTCTAGAGTTCAAATCCCACTATATACAGAATTGAATAATTACCTAGACATCTGTATCTAACTTATGGTAAACTCTGCTCGTTTCTGGAGTTGTAACCCTGTAAATCACATTGCACCAATACTAATCGGGTATTGGAAGTATGACAGGCATTCAGCGAGGCATAATGTTACATGAATAAATCTTTATAGAATCTACGAGCAGGGAACCTGCATAATAAAAATTCTGAGTTAGGTGAAGTGAATTTTGATGGTCATACCATTTAACGTCTGATCTGAGAAAGAAAATCTGCATACGAAAAGATTGATGAAATAGATACGAGTAAGTCCTGAGTACAGAAGGATTAATGAAACAGGTGCGAGTAAGTCCATTACACAAGGTCATATGGCAACACCAATTTGGCTTGGCAGCTAACTAGATTTAGGAGGATCTGTCTCGTATGATATCTGATAGCAAAGCAGGCAACACTAAGCAACAGATTTAGAAGGATCTACTTCATGTGATATCTGGAGGCACAGATGACTAACTTGGTAGAAGACCACAGTAGGAACTAGATTTGTACAAACATCGAACAAAAGTATATGCAAGCTAGATTGGGATATAGCGTAGCATAGTTGGGTACCACAGCACCCTATCGGTTAGAGAGTTAGTGAAGGGACACCTTGAGATAGGGTCTAGGCTCCGAACCATAAAGTTTGTAGACTAATATTAGCTCGGGTGTTTTTCTGGTGAAGTAGCATAGGGTTAGGCGAACCTTAGTAAAAAAGAATAGAATACGAGTAAGTATTATAGGGCCAGAGAGTTTAAATAGATAATCTTTAAATAGATTTCAGGTATGGCAGCTAGTATAGAACCTTCGAGCAGACTACTTAAATTAGATAATCTAAAGTTGTACATGTAGCTAGTTATACTCTCACAATATATAATATTTACTCACTATCAATATCAATAAAAGTTTTAGCTGATAGCATTTGTATAAAAAAAAAAAAAAAAAAGCAATCAGTTCTATAATACCTTTTGTTTCTTCTATAATCAAACCAAATCTTTCACTTATAACCACAAGTCAAAATTTAAAATTTTAACAAAATTTTTTTATTTGTTAAGACTACTTTCTTGACTAATTAGATTTTATTAATTTGTAATTATAGAATTATCATAGTAGTAACCTTCTAAAGTTTTACAGTTATATGATGAGTATACAACAAGCTACATATACAACTTTAGTTATTATCTAATTTAAGTAGTCTGCTATACAGATGATCGACTATCTATTGGTTTTATACTATGCTGCTATACTGCAACTTGTCTGTGAGTTACCTATTTAAACATTCTGATCATTAACTCTTTTTCCTATTTTAAACTAATATCACTACTATATCTGACTACTTAAACCAGCTGACTTACCTATGAATCTATTTACTACATGACTTAGGTCCTCTTGAGATGTATATTACCTAATATATTATGAGCATGTAGAGCTTTAGTTAATCTCAGAAATGATTCTTACTAGTATAGTCATATGCTCATTTCATAGATTCATCAGAATTAGACCTTTGTTGATATTCATATAAAACTAGTTCCTGCTATAGTCCTTCACCAGATATAGTCCTCTAAATTTTAGCTAGATATTTTATGAAGTAGATCCTTTCAATCTAGTTAGCTACTAAGCCAAGTTAGTATTGCTACTAATACAAAACACTAGACTACATTACATAGTAAACTTACTTATACCTATTAATCTCATATCTTTCATATTTAGATTTTTTACTAAATCAGATATTAACTAGTTTAACTATTAAAATCTATACTACTTTACCAAACTTAGGATTTCTACTATGCAGATCCTCTGCCTGTAGATCCTATTAAGATTTATTCATACAATATAACTTGAATATTGTGTTATACTTCTAATATCTAATTAATATTGATACAATATGATTTATAAAGTTGTAACCTCTATAAATGAATAGAGTTTACTATAAGTTAGATACAAAAGTCTGAATAATTATTCAAATTTGTTGAAGTAGGATTTGAACTCCAGACCTTTTGTATAGCAGTCTGGTAACTTAACCAATATACTAAGATCACCAGACCTAATTTTAACAAAATTTTAGTAAGCTATCAGTAGAATATTAGATATTTTTTTAGCTAATAGCTACTAGATACTTGGCACATATCATCTATTTATTAAATAGATATTGCTTTTAATAGGCCTATTAGATATCAGATACTTCTATCATAAAATATCAGATATTAGATATTTTATAATAGAAGTATCTAATATCTAATAGGCTTATTAAAAACAATATTTATCTGATAGATAGGTGATATATGCTAAGTATCTAGTAGCTATTAGCTAAAAAAATATCTGATATTCTACTGATAACTTATTGAATCTTGCTGAAATTTTGAATTTTAACTTGTGAATTACAAGAAAAATCAAAGCAGAATAGACTAAATCTAAACTAATATTCATATAACTCTTTATTATGCAGATATTCACTTATTTATCTACTTAGATTCAGACTACAATATTATTTCTCTTGAATTTACTCTTCTTTACTCCTTTTAAGAGACACAAAACTACAATTATAGGAAAATCTTCTTATAGAACAAAACTTCTTCTCAACAAATCTCAAACTACTAACAAAAAACTGAATACAAACTTTAATACTTAACAAACCAATCTCACAAATTAGTAATCTTGTAAATATTAATTAAATATAGAACAAACTAAATAAAATATTCTACAAAATAGCACTCAAATATAGTTCTTATAAAAATATTAAAAATAATATAAAACACATATCTCAATAATCATTCAAATCTTCTTTTTACTCCTAATACAAACAACTTATTTTATGAAAAAAGAAATTTAATACACTAAACTTATTCTCTTATTACTTCAAATATATGACAAAATTCTTTCTAAACACTTTAATTCCTCTAAATATTTTATTACTAGAATTCAAAAACTATCTTATACTCTTTTATCTTCTAAAACTAGAAATCAAAAATATCAAAGCTCTTATTAAAAAAGAACTCTATAATCAAACTTCTTCAGAAATTAAAACTAAACTTAAAGAAAAAAATTTTAACTTCTCACAAAACCTAAAACTTTTTTATAAAAAAATCTTAGAAAAATCTAAGACAATATCTTAATTGACAGACTACACTTACAAAACTCTCTCTTAACAAACTTAGCAGATATAAAACAAGTATTTTACTAATACTTTAAGAATATTTTTAAGAACTTTTTTTATCTTCAATAACTCTAGAATCAGAATTCTACAATCTATATAAACCAAATTTAGAAAATAAAAAATACTTCTATAATCTATTAGATAATATTACTTTAGAAGAACTTAAGGTCTAATGATCTTAGTATAGTGATTAGGTTACCAGACTACTATATAAGAAATCTGAAGTTCAAATCATACTGTTAATGAATTTGAATAATTTACTCAGATCTATATACTCAACTTATAGTAAACTCTATTTGTTTCTAAGAGTTACAACTCTGTAAATTATATTGTACTAATATTAATCAAATATTAGAAGTATGATATAATGTTTAAGTTATATTGTATAAATAAATCTTAATAGGATCTACAAGCAGAGAACTTGCATAATAGAAATTTTGAGTTTGGTAAAGTAGTATAGATTTTAATAATTAAGCTAATTAATACTTGATCTAGTAAAAAATCTGAATACAAAAAATGTAAATTAAGTAGGTATGAGTAAATCAACTATGTAATATAGTCTAATACCTTATATTAGTAGCAACACTAACTTGGCTTAGTAGCTAACTAAATTAAGAGGATCTATTTTGTGAAATATCTAGCTAGAATTTAAAAGACTATATCTAGTGAAGAGTTATAGCAAAAATGAGTTTGTACGAATATCAACAAGAGTCTAATTCAGATAAATTTGTGAAATAAGTATATGACTACTCTAGTAGGAATTACTTCTGAGATTAACTAAAGCTCTGCGTATTTATATATATTAGGCAATATATATTCTGAAAGGATCTAAGCTATATAGTAAATAGATCTACATATAAGTCAACTAGTATAAGTAGTTAGATATAGTGATAATATTAGTTTGAGATAGGAAGAAGAGTTAATAATCAGAGTATTTAAATAGATAACTTATAGACAAGTTGCAGAAATAGTAGTATAGTATAAAACTAACAGATAGTTAATCATCTGTATAGTGGACTACTTAAATTAGACAATGACTAAAGTTATATATATAGTTTGTTATATACTTATTATATAACTATAAAACCTTAAAAGACTATTCATATAATAGCTCTGTAATAACAAACTAATAAAATCTAATCAACTAAGAAAGTAGCCTTAATAACAAAAAAAAAAAATAAAAAAAAAGAACTTCAGAATACTATCAAACAACTTCTAAACTAAAAAGCTACAGAATCTTCTGAATTAAACTATGAATACATCAAATATCTAAACTCTAAAAATCTTATTACACTTCATCTCTTTCTATTAAAATATCTTTAACTTCAAACTATACTTATAGACTAGAAAACTTCAAACATCTTCCTCATATCTAAAAAATTAAAATAGAACTATACTTTAAACCAAATTTGACTAATATCTCTTATAAAACCTATAAAAAAATACTTAACAAAAATCTTCACCAACTATCTTAACTAAATTCTAACAAAATTCAAATTGTTTAATAACTAAACTTTGTAACTACAAAAAACTCTTCTCCTTATAATTCTTTTCAATGATCCTTTTTTTTAAAATTCTGAAAAAGTAAACAAAAATTTATTAAAGAAGATAAAAATATTTCTTTTACAATATAATAGATTTTACAAAAGTTAACTACTTTCTTTTAAAGATTTTTTTGTATATTTAACATCTAAACTAAAAGTGATATTATACAAGATAACTAGTAGATGAAGCTCTTGTATAAAAAATTTTAGTAAAGAGACAGAAAAGAGCTCTTTATGAATAAAGTTAGTAAAAGAAGACTTAAGAATAGGAGACAATAAATTATTTTGTCTATATACTTCTTTGGATTTTAAAAAACAATAATATACTGCAAGCTTTTTTTCTTCAGTCTTCTTTTTTTTTAACAAAAAGTAGGGAATTTGGTTTTTTCTCTACAAAAGATTAGTATTGTTTACTCTTTCTATTTTTAGAAATACTCTGTAGATGTATAACCTCATATAGTAAACAAAGTCATATATTTTGTTTACTTGTTTAGTTTGTTATGTGATTTCAGTACTACAGATCCTAAATTTTAAAAATAGATTATACTATTATAAAATAGGTTTTAGCATATTTCTTAATTATTATATTTTTATATTATTATATATATTTAGATTTAGTTAATAGTATTTTTCTTAATAACTTATTAGCTAAAGTTAGATTTAGATTTTACTATTAGATTCAGCTCAATTAGATCTTTCAAATGAGCTATATTTCATATCTATAGAATATGTAATTATTGAGTTATCTTAGAAACAATATTGAGACAAATTACCTTTTTTACTTTTTCTAAAAAGATATATAAAACCTTTCTTTTTTCCTTCCTGTAAAATAAGTTCTATAGCTCTTTACAGTTCTCTAAATAAGTCTATACAGTTCTAAAAACAATACAGTACTCAATAAAGTTCTAAGTTCTCTATTAGTTCTTTAATAATATGATCTTTTGACTTTAAAAATAAACTTCTCTAATGAACTACCATAGTGATGTAATATTCTACTTTGACACTATTGAGAGTCCCCTTTTCATATCTTATATTGCTTGAAATATATTAAGAAGGCTATACTACTTGTAACATTTTGATGCCTTCTGGCAAAAATATTAAAAATAATATCTATAAGACCTCTTTTCAACTTAAAGAAGCTTTTTTTTTTCTCTTTTGCTGATCTCTAAAACCAAAGAAGCCTCTCTTTTAAATTCTTTGATGATCTTCTACTTATATCACACAAACTCTAAAAAAGACCCATAGTGTTTTAGTAATGATCTATATTACACAGAAAATGAAATATAATCCTCCAAACCTAGGAATACCAAGTTGATATAATATAACTTTTACAAAATATATTAAGACTCAGAAAAAGATTATACTTATAACTATTTAAAAAATTGAAGCCTCCAAGAACTTTACCATTGATATAAGCAGATATAAATAAATAATCTACAGATAAACTATTAGAATTATAGTACATCTCAAGCCCTAAAAGAAAATTCAAAGAAAATCTTCCTCAAGAACGATTTATAATTATATATTATATTTTACTAATATCTCTACAAATACTGAATATAAGAAGATAGAACATATACCATTATACTCGCAAGAACCTTCTCTACAACTTTTATTATAGTATATCTTAGTACAAAAATGCTTTCCTGACTTGCAAAATGGCTCTGAATAATTCTATCAGTATTTTCAAAATGATTTTCTTAAAGAAGCTCTCAAGAAGAGAAGAGAAACATAGTTCTGGCAATTTACAAAAATCATTATATCTTGCTCTCTACTAGACCAATTTTAACATTTCAATATGTATTAGAATTATAAGGACTTGGTCTATAACTTTACTTAAGACACCAAGTCAAGGTTACATAGTACGAATATATCTCCAAAACAGCTTTTATGAAAATGATCTGCAAAGTATCTTTTTTCTTATTGTGCTACATAGGTAAAAATTTTTAGAAATTTTTTCTACCTCTTACATGGTAGATGACCTTCACAAAATTCATTACTTTTAGGTTACTATATACTTATAGTAACTAAAAAAAGTAAGTTTTACAGACTAAGATGCAATCAAACTCTTAGATATCTTATAGAGTTAAAATAATTTTACTTTGAACATATGACTTAGACATGTTTATATTCTTGTAGATTTATGATATTAGATAACACAAATACTTAACACTATTGTAAATATAGACCCAGAAAATTATGAACATTACTTTGAACATTCTATTTTAATTTATTTATATCAAGACAGTTTGCTACTTCTAAGCAAAAGTGAGCTGATGATGAAGAATATTTCTACACTTTGCAAGTAGAAAATGTATAAAAAGACTTACAGTTTGTTAATTCTAAACAAAAAATAGCTAGTGGTTTTTATGTTACTACCTTTCAAAAACATAAAGAAATTTAATTTAATTTATCAAGCTAGGAAGATTCTATCAAGTACTCTTGAATATTAATACTTAGAAAGTTCAACTACATATATATTAATAAAAAACTTTAAATTTATTTCTACAAGTATTAGAAACAGATTTTAGATTTTTCAGAAGTAATATGTCTAGATGATAAGAATTCCTAGATGAAATATCACTAGATATAGCTCATAGCTTACTGCAACCCTATAGGATAAATAATACCCTAATTAATGAGTACCTTACGAGCCAAATATGTAGATGTAAGAACTCTTAAAGCTCACAGTTTACTGCAACCCTACAGAATAAATAATATTCTAATGGATAGGTACTCCATAAGCCAAATGTGTAAGTATAAAGATCTAATGTTATTTTAGAAATAGAAACTACAGATTAATATTTTTGATATTTGGAATATACTACAACATCTACAACAATAATTTGTATCTTTACAATTTTAATCTCTCTACTATAACCTCTTTAAAAACAATACTCTTCTTTCTTCTTCTACATTCTTAAATTTAATAACTTTACCTTCTTTTTACCTTCTTTTATCTCTCTTATTCAAATCTTTCTTCCTCAATAATTTTCATTAAACATTATTTTATTTTATTTTATTATTCTGTTTAATTATTTAATATTAGTTTATTTTTCTTTTTCTTGGTTAACAAAATATGTAGTAGCTATAACTGTGAATAACAAGTATTAAGACTTGTTAGCATATTTGTTAATTTGAATTTTAGAAACTATATATAATTGTTAACAGTTAGTGCTTCTACTGAACTGAACTGAACCAAACTTCTATTAAATTCAAGTTTAGTCTAAAAATTGAACTGAACCTGAACTCAAACAAAGATTGAAAATATGTTTAGGTTCAAGTTTGAGTCTAATTTTTTTTATTGTATTCAGTTTAGTTTAAGTTCAGTCTGAAAGTTTATAAACATGTTCGAGTTTGATAGAATTTCTAGTCAACTAACTAATTAGTCAACTAAACTTAGTAATAATAGTTAGATAACTATTTTACTAAGTTTAGTCAACTAATTAGTTAACTAAACTTAGCCAAGTAGTTAACTAAAGTCAATCTCAAATAGGTTTTGATTTATATATATATATATATTTTTTTTTTTTTTAACATTTAAAGAGAGAGATCTATGTCCCAGTACTTTTATTGTATTTAAGTTATGCTAACCTATTTGTATAGAGATATTACATTTTATATCTGGGTGAAGCTACAAATAGCCACACATACAATTTTAGTTATTGTCTATTTAAAGGTTCTGCCCGAAGGTTACCTACTAATTGCCATACCTAAGATCTGCTTGTAGATCCTCTATTTAAGTTCTCTGACTTCCAAATATTTTTTCTATAACACCAACTTGTTTACTATGAGTAGCAGAGACTAAGGACTACTTTATCCTCAACCTAACCTCTATCTCCGAGAGTAGCTATACCCATTTTATAGACTACTCAAAGGTTTTAACCCTTGTTGATGTTCATACAAACCCAGTTCCTACTGTAGCTCTCCAACAGTAGTTCTTTAAATATTTTATAAGAAGATCCTCCCAAATTCAGTTAGCCGCCAAGCCAAGTTGGTGTTGCCATTTCTCCTTGTGAAATGGACTTACTCGCATCTAACTTGATCTGCATTTTTCATACTACTAGATCAAATGTTAACCAGTATGACTGTTGAAATCTATATTACTTCACCAAACTCTGGATTTCTACTATGCAGGTCCTTTGCCTGTAGATCCTATTAAAATTTATTCATATAACGTTATATCTCTCCAAGCATTGTATTATACTTCTAATATCTGATTGAAATTGGTACAATGTGATTTATAGGGTTACAGTATCCAGAAATGAACAGGGTTTACTGTAAGTTGGATATAAAGGTCTGAGTAATTATTCAAATTCATCGACAGTGGGATTTGAACCCCAGACCTCTTATATAGTAGTCTGGCAACCTAACTACTACACTAAGATTGCTAGACCTTTATATATATATTTTTTTATATATTTTTTATATTTTTTTATATATTTTTTTATATTTTTTATATATATATTTTTTTGTTTTATATTTTTATTTAATAATT